>NW_026476731.1:0-26400 GCF_026875155.1 Cherax quadricarinatus
GTCCTAGAAGATTCGTTTTGGTCGTGGGGCCCCCAAGAATTTTAACCTTTTAATTTTTTCAGTTTTTTCTTTAAATTTCCATTAAAATCTCTCCCTTTGGGATTTGCACATTTACTCTAAAAATTAAAATTGAAAAAAAAATTTTAATCGCTCTTTAAAATTTTAAAAAAAGGAAAAAAAACGAACTGGGAAAAAACCCCAAACCCCCTTTAAGAACCTTCAAAAATATTAAATTTTTAAAAAACCCTAATTTCTAAATTTTTTTTAAATTTAATATAAAAATTTTAAATTAATTAATTAAAAAAAATTCCAATCAGAAGAAATTTTTTCTCGGGTTTTAAAAACAAACCTTTTTCCAACCCTCCATGGCTATAAATTTCATCTCCCTTTAAAAAGTAAATTTTAAAAAAAAATTACTCCGCCCCCTTTTAAAAGAATAAATTTTTAAAACCAAAGAAAAAAGCAAAGGAAAAAAAAAAACACAAAAAAAATTTTCAAAAATTCCCTTTTTTGAAAAAAAGGCGGGGGTTTTACATTTTAAAATTGGGGGAAAAAACAAATCACAAAAACCGGGATTTAAAACCGAAAAACCATGGACGAAAATTTTTAAATTTTTTAAGCAATTTGTTGCGCCAATCCGGGGAGTTTAGGAAAAGGGGCGGAAAAAGAAAAAAAGCAAAAAAAAGGTGGTGGTGACCCGTCTTTGAATCTTTTTTGGAGGGTGTAAAAAAGTTATTGGGTTACCGCCCCCCTTTGGATTCTGTTTTATTTTTTTTAAAAAAAGAAAAAGGGGGTGGGTTGTGAAATCCGTGGGTCTTTGGCGCGGTAGCAGCTGAGGGGGGTGTACAGTTTTGGAGCTTGGGGACCGGTAGCAGCGATGGGGTTAGCGCCCCTTTTGGGGTTTTGTGGACTGGTAGAAGCTGATTTGGGGTATAGCATCCGTGGAGTCTTTGGACCTGGTACAGCTAAAGGGGGGTTTAAGCCTGTTGGAGTCTTGTGGACGCGGTAGCAGCGGGTTTGGTGTAGCAGCCCCCGTTGGATCTTGTGGCCGGGGGTAGCAGTAGGGGGGTTACATCCTGCTGGAGCTTTGGACCTGTAGCACTGAGGGGGTGTAGCAGTCGTGGAGTTTTTGTGGACGGGTAGCGTGAGGGGGGTGTAGCAGCCCCTTGTTGGAGTCTTGGGGACTGGTACAGCTGATTTTGGGGTGTAGCAGTTGTTGGGTCTTGTGGACGCGGTAGCAGCGAGGGGGGGTTTGTAGCAGTCCTGCTGGAGTTTTGTGGCCCTGGAGCTGGGGGGTGTGCAGCCTTGGAGTCTGTGGAGTGGTAGCAGCTGGTTGGGGACATCCTGTTGGAGTTTGGACGCTGGTAGCGCTGAGTGGGGTGTAGCATCCTTGGGTCTTGTGGACGCTGGTAGCAGTAGGGGGGGTTTTGAGCCCTGGGGGAGTTTGTGGACGCTGGTAGCGCTGAGTTGGGGACCAGTCTCGGGGTTTTTTTGGGACCTGGTAGCACTGAGTGGGGTGTAGCAGTCCTGTTGGAGTCTTGGGAGCTTAGCAGCTGATTTGGGGTTTTTAGCATCCCTGCTGGGTTTTGGGACGCGGGGTAGCGCTGATTTGGGGTGTAGCTCCTGCGGGAGTTTTTGGGGGACGCGGTGCACTAGGGGGTTACAGTCCGCTGGAGTCTTGTGGACGCTTAGCCTAGGGGGACACCCCCTGCACCCCCGTCCCCCCCCCCATTGGGGTGTAGCGTCCGCTGGGTCTTGTGGACGCGGGAAACGCGATGGGGGAGCGTCCTGCTGGGTTTGTGGACGTGGAGCAGCGATTTTGGGTGTAGCAGTCCTGCTGGAGTCTGGGGACGCTGGTAGCAGCGATTGGGGGTAGAGCCCTGCTGGGTTTTGGGAGGGAGCACTGGGGGGGGGGAGCAGCCCGCGGGAGTCTTGGGCGCTGGAGCAGCGATTTTTGGGGTGTAGCAGTCCTGCTGGAGTCTTGTGGACGGGGTAACGAGTTGGGGGTAGCAGTCCTGGGAGTCTTGTACGTGGAGCAGCTGAGTGGGGTTAGCAGCCCTGCGGGAGTTTGTGGCGCGGGAGCACTGGTTGGTTTTTTTAAAAAACCTGCTGGGTCTTGTGGCGCTGGTAGCCTGATGGGTTTTTTGCAGCCCTGTGGAGTTTTGGGGGCCGGGGAGCGCTGATGGGGTGTAGCACCCGCTGGAGTTTTGTGGACGCTGGTAGAGCGAGTTGGGTGTACAGCCCTGCTGGGCGGGAAAACCGGGTAGCACTGATGGGGTTTAGCACCCGTGGAGTCTTGTGGCCGGGTTTAGCAGCTGTTTTGGGTGTAGCAGCCTTGGAGTTTGTGGACGCTGGAGCAGCTGAGTGGGGTGTAGCAGCCCTCTGGGTTTTTGTGGACGCGGGTGCGCTGAGGGGGGTGTGAGCCTGTGGAGTCTTGTGGACGTGGTAGCAGCGGTGGGGGTGTAGCAGCCCTCGGGAGTCTTGGGGACGCTGGTAGCAGCTGGTTGGTGTGGAGTCCTGCGGATCTTGGGCCCTTGGGAGCACTGGTTGGGGTAGAGTCCTGCTGGAGTCTGTGCGTGGTAGCAGCTGATTTGGGGTGACAGTCCTGCTGGAGTCTTGGGGACGCTGGAGAGCTGATTTGGGTGTAGCAGCCTGCGGAGTCTTGGGGACGCTGTGCACTGAGGGGGGTGAGCAGTCCTGCTGGGTCTTGTGGACGCTGGAGCACTGATTGGGGTGTAGCAGCCCTGCTGGAGCTTGTGGACCTGGTAGCAGCTGAGTGGGGTGAGCGTCCTGCTGGAGTCTTGGGACGTGGTAGCGCTGAGGGGGGTGTAGCATCCCGGGAGTTTGGGGGACGCTGGTAGCCTGATTTGGGGTGTACATCCTGCGGAGTTTTGGGGAGTGGTAAGCTGTAGTGGGGGTAGCATCCTGCTAGTCTTGTACGCTGGAGCACTGATTGGGTTTAGCATCCTGTGAGTCTTGTGGACGCTGGAGAGTGAGTGGGGGTAGCAGCCCTGCTGGAGCTTGGGGACGCGGGTAGCGCGGGTTTGGGTGGCAGTCCTGCGGGAGCTTGGGGACGCTGGTAGCAGTGAGGGGGTGTACAGCCCTGCTGAGTTTGTGGACGGGGTGCAGCTGAGTGGGGAGCAGCCCTGTGGAGTCTTTGGGGACGCGGGACAGCGAGGGGGGTGTGCACCCGCGGGATTTTGGGACGCTGGTAGCAGCGGTGGGGTGAACAGCCCTGGGGAGTCTGGGGCCTGGTAGCAGCGGGTGGGGTTACAGCCGCTGGATCTTGGGACGCTGGTAGCGCTGAGGGGGGGTAGCACCCTGCGGGAGTCTTGTGGACGCTGGTAGCAGCTGAGTGGGTGTACACCTCGGGAGTTTTGGGGGACGGGTAGCGCTGGGGGGGGGTTTAGCAGCCCTGCTGGAGTTTGTGGACGCTGGTAGCGCTGAGTGGGGTAGCACTGCTGGGTCTTGTAAAACTTTGGGTCAGCTGAGTTGGGTGTAGCAGCCCTGCGGAGTTTTGTGGCCCTGGTAGCAGTGAGGGGGGTTTTGAGCCCTCGGGAGTCTTGTGGACGGGTGCAGCTGATTTGGGTGTAGAGCCTCGGAGTTGTGGACGCTGGTGCGCTGAGTGGGTTGCCCCCCTGCGGAGTCTTGTGGACGGGTAGCAGCTGGGGGGGGGGGGGGGGGGGGGCTGGGGGGGGCAGCTGCTGGGTCTTGTAAAACGCTGGTACAGCTGAGGGGGGGTGAGCACCCCGCGGAGTCTTGGAAAAGCTGGTAGCAGTGAGTGGGGTGTAGCCCCCCGCTGGATCTTGTGGACGCGGTAGCAGCTGATTTGGGTTTTTTTTTTTGGGGTTTTTTTTTTTTGGTGTACGTCCTGTGGAGTCTTGTGGACGCTGGTAGCAGTGAGTGGGGGTGCACCCGCGGGATCTTGTGGACGTGTAGCAGCGGGGTTGGGGTGTAGCACCCCCTGCGGGATTTTGTACGCGGTACGTGGTGGGGTGAGCAGCCCTCGGAGTCTTGTGGACGCTGGTAACAGCTGAGTGGGGTGTAGCAGTCCTGCTGGGCTTGTGGACGGGTACACGGCCGCTTCTACTTTGTAATTTCAAGCTCCATTTTTGTTAAATTTATCAGTTATCTGTCAGTCACCTCCTCTAAATGTTGACTCACCGCCTGTCAGCTTCAGTTCGCTTCCAGTCGCTGTCAGATCCCTTCATGACACTGCCAATCACTGTCATCATCAGCTCACTTTTTTCCTGACACCCGATTTATCTGTCAACTGCTTGTTTCCTTTCTCCCCTTCTTACCTATCTTCCTTTTCCCACTCTCCCCTCCCTCTTCTTCATTCTTTTGTTTCTCTCCTTTCTTTTTCCCCCTTTTTTCCATCGTCCCCTCCCTTCTTCCCCCGCCCCCTTCCCCCCCTCTCTCTCTCGGGCATCGCAGCTTTAAATTTTAATCCACGGAAAAAAGGTTATTACTTGATACTTCATGGGAAATCGCTTTAATCTCCAGTAGGGAAAAAAAAAGCGCGAGACCTACACGAGAGAGAAGAGAGAGAGAGAAGAGAGAAGAGAGAGCCCGAAGGAGGAGAGAGAGAGACGAGACAGAAGAGACAGAGAGAGAAAAAGACAGAGACAGGACGAGACAGAGACAGCAGGCAGACAGAGCGACAAGCAGACAAGACAAGAAGAGAGAGAGAGAGAGAGAGAGAAGAAGGGGAGAGAGAGAAGAGAGAGAGAGGGAGAGATAGAAAAGGGGGAGTAAAAAAGCTGGTAAGGGAAAAATTTATTTAGCGAAGTGAGGGAAAAAAAATTGAATGTGAGGGGCAATTTAAGGGAAAAGTGAATAAAAGTAAGAGTAGATTGAATGGCAAGAGTTATGTTTAAAGAGTGGTGTAAATTATGAATCAAAAGAAAAATTTTTTTTAATTTTTGTCTTCTTTTTTAAAATGTTTTTTTTTTCGGGTCGTGCACAATGTTGTAGACAGCCATACGTCGCAAGAACCCCTGCGCTGCCAGCTTTGTTCATTTCGCGCTATGCGGTGCGCCCCAGGCCTTGCCATTCGTATGCCCCGACTTGCCCGCCCACTTCACAGCGGCCAGCACAAACACAAGGGGTCCCCCGCCTCTCTCGGCCCATGGCCCCCCCCCATGGGGACAAAAACACAAGCCCGTGTAACCGACCACAAATTAAAAATAAAGTAAGAAGCTCCGAAGAACGTTCTTGCTACCTACGCTACTTTCATCGTCACCAAAACCCCTGTTTACCCAAAAACAGAATAACAATGTTTCTGAATTCAATGAAGCAAATTATGCTAGTTTTGGGAAAAAAAAAATGAAACGACGTGGTTTTTCTTGTGTAAATTTGCGTTCATTACTTCATTATTTTAATTTTCCTTGATTTTATTTTGTTATTTTTTTTGGGGGGAGGCTGAATTTAATTTTGGATTCGAAAAAAGTCACAGTACCCACAACTTAATGGGTAATTTAAAAGGGCCCGCTATTTTCAACTAGTTTTTCATACCCAACAGGGACCCCCAAAATACTATCTGTTTAAGATACTGACAAACCTTTTTGGCTTTTTATTAAACACTCGGTTTTTTTAGGCCCAATAAGTCCATATTTACCTTCTTTTTTTTTAAATAAATTTTATTTATTTTCTGCAATAATAAAAATTGATTTTCCCTGAGGAGGATGACCATAAATTTGATGGTAAAGCAAATTTTTAAAAAAAATTAAAGAAAGGTTAAAAAAAAATGAAATTTGTTTATTAAGAGAAATACCTGGGCGTTTAAGATGGCTTCAAAAACTTTCAGTAAAAGAGAGCTTTTTCAAGAACAAAGATTTTCACTTTGATTATTTAAAAATTCAAAAATTTTTTAAAAAAAATTGGTTTTCCTGATAAAATGTAACAGGGAAAGGTTTTTTTCCCGGGCGGCTTTTAAACACAAAAAGCGAAGGACTTAATTGAAAGTGTTAGATTAAAAAATTTGCTTTTGATTGCACAACATTTTTTTCTTTCTTGTAGACCCAAAAACAAATTTTTTTCCTTAGGCTTTCGGAGAATTTTTTAAAACCCGATGCCCTATTTAGTGAACCATTTAAAACGTGGACCCAAGCCGTTTTTTGTTAGGTTTTTTGGTGTTTTTTGTTGCCTTTTCCCCTAAATTATCAAAGGTTTTTTTATTTTAAATTCAACTCTTTCTGAACGTTTTCAAATTTTCAGCAAGTGCGGGTTTGTTCAACAAGTGCGGGTTTGTTAACAAGGGGGGTTTGTTAAAATGCGGGTTCGTTAACAAGGCGGGTTCGTTTAAAAAATGCGGGTTTGTTTGCAATGCGGGTTCGTTCAGCAGTGAGGGGTTCGTTCAACAAGTGGGGTTCGTTCAAAAGTGAGGGGTTTATTCAACAAGTGAGGGGTTTGTTCAAAAGTGAGGGTTGTTCAACAATGAGGGTTCGTTCAAACAAGTGAGGGGTTTGTTAACAAGTGAGGGTTCGTTTAAACAAGTGAGGGTTCTTTTAACAATGAGGGTTTTTCAACAAAGGAGGTTCCTCAACAAGTAGGGTTCGTTCAACAAGTGAGGGGTTGTTTAAAAGTGAGGGGTTTGTTTTTAAAAAATGGGGTTCGTTCAACAAGTGCGGGTTTATTCAACAGTGAGGGTTCGTTCAACAAGTGGGGTTCGTTCAAAAAATAGGGCTCGTTTAAAAGTGAGGGTTCGTTCAACAAGGAGGGTTGTTCAACAAGTAAGTTTTGTTAACAAGTGAGGGTTCGTTCAACAAGGCGGGTTCGTTCAACAATGAGGGTTCGCAACAAGTGAGGTTCGTTCAACAAGTGAGGGTTGTTCAACAAGTCGGGGTTTGTTCAACAAGTGAGGGTTTGTTCAAAAAGTGAGGGTTCGTTCAACAATGCGGGTCGTCAACAAGTGAGGGTTCGTCAACAAGTAGGGGTTTGTTTAAAAAATGCGGGTTCGTTCAACAAGTCGGGTTTCGTTCAACAAGTGAGGGTTTATTCAACAATGAGGGTTTTGGGCAAAAAGTGAGGGTCGTTTAACAATTTAGGGTTGTTCAACAAAGTGAGGGGTTTGTTCAAAAGGAGGGTTCTTTTGGGGGTTTTAAAATTTTTTTTTTCCTTTCTTAAAAAATTTTTTTTTTTTTTTTCTTTTTGTTCAACAATGGGTTTTGTTCAACAAGTGGGGTTCGTTTTTAACAAGGGAGTTGTTCAACAAGTGAGGGTTCGTTCAACAAGTGAGGGGCGTTAAAAATGAGGTTCGTTCAACAATGGGGTTCGTTCAAACAAGGAGGGTTCTTCACAAGTGAGGGTTCCTTCAACAAGTGGGGTTCGCAACAAGAGGGTTTGTTCAAAAATGGGTTCGTTCAACAAGTGAGGTTCGTTCAACAAGTGAGGGGTTTGTTCAACAAGTGAGGGTTTTTTCAACAGTGGGTTTGTTCAAAAAAGTGGGGTTCTTCAACAAGTGGGGTTCGTTCAACAATAGGGTTGTTAACAAATGAGGGTCGTTCAACAATGGGGTTAATCAACAAGGGGTTCGTTCAACAAGTGGGGTTCTTCAACAGTGAGGGTTTTGTTCAACAAGTGAGGGTTGTTCAAAAGGGGGTTGTTCAAAAGTGAGTTCTTCAACAATGAGGGTTCGTTCAACAAATGGGGTTTTTCAACAAGGGGGGGTTTTGTTAAAAAAGTGAGGGTTATTCAACAAGTCGGGTTCGTTCAACAAAGGGGGTTCTTCAACAAGTGGGGTTCGTTTCAACAAGTGAGGGTTTATTTAACAAGTGAGGGTTTTTCAACAAGTGAGGGTTCTTAACAAGGGGGTTCTTTAACAAATGAGGGTTCTTCAACAATGCGGGGGTTTAACAATTTAGGTTCTTAAAAAAGTGGGGTTTTTCAACAAGTGGGGTTCTTCAACAAGTGAGGGTTCAAATTTTAACAAGTGAGGGTTCGTTCAAAAAAGTGGGGTTCGTTCAAAATGAGGGTTCCTTCAACAGTGAGGGTTTTTCCCCCAAAATGGGGTTTTTCAAAAAGTGGGGTTCCCCCCAACAAGTGAGGGTTCCCTTCAACAAGTGAGGGGTTTTTCAAAAAGTGAGGGTTCTTCAACAAGTTGGGTTCCTTTAAAAAGTGAGGGTTTTCCCTTCAAAAAAAGTGGGGTTCCTTCAACGTGGGGTTCTTCAACAAATGGGGTTCCTTTAACAAGTGGGGTTCGTTCAACAAGTGAGGGTTCTTTTAAAAAGTAGGGTTTCCTTTAAAAAGTGAGGTTCCAACAAGTGCGGGTTCGTTCAACAAGTGGGGTTCTTCAACAAGTCGGGTTCGTTCAACAAGTGAGGGGTTCTTAACAAGTGAGGGGTTCTTCAACAAATGGGGATTCTTCAACAAGTGGGTTCGTTCAAAAGTGGGGTTCTTCCCAAAAAAAAGTCGGGTTGATCAAACAAATTTTGGGGTTTCCTTTAAAACTTTTAAAATCTTTTAAACCCCAATTTTTTTACCGGGCCACAAGGGGGGTTCGTTAAACAATGGGGGGGTTCGCCATACCACCCCCTTTAACCAATTTTTAGTCTTTTTATTTATTTTTTACCTTTCCTGGGGAATGGTTTTATCAAAAAACTTTTAAACCCCCTTTTGATCAAATTTTCCCCCGTTCCCCCAGGTTTATTAATTGGGGGTTTTTTTTTTTTGTGTTTAGCGTTTCCAAAATTAAAATTTTTTTAAAACCTTTTGGGGGGAAATTTTGAAACCAAAAATTTTTTAAATGAAAAATTTTTTTTTCCGGAAATTGGGAAGCCCCCCCCGTTTCCAAGTTTGATCGGGGTGTAACGGGTTTCCTTTAAAAAAAAATTTGAAAACCCGGCTGTCATTTGAAAAAGTTAAAATTTCCCAAAACTTAGGGCGCCTCCCTGGCCTTGTACGTTTTTTCCCCAAAATAAAAAGGTTCCTCTGAAAAACTGAGAAAGTTTTTTTTAGTTTTCAAACATTTTTTTTTTTTTTTTTTTTTTTTTTTTTAATACGGAAAATGTCTTTTTCTCAAAAGAAAAAAAGGTCACAATTTTTAGTTTTTTGGGGGTTTTTTAGGTTAAATTGCACAATGAACTTTTATCAGCACATAAAAATTGTGTGATTAAAGACCTTTGTACCAAAAAAATGGATAATGTACCTATAACTTTAAAAAAAAATTTATTGAAAAAATTATATGCATAGCGTTAAATGGTAGGCAATCTTATTTAGAAAAAAAATTTTATTTTTTTTGGGGGGCTGAGTGGGGAACGAGCAAAGGGCAGGTTAAGGTTTTTACCCTAGAAATTTTCCACATAAAAAAGACAAGAAATTTAAGGCACGTATGATAAAATTCCCCTTACTATCAGTAAGTAAAAACTGCAAAGGGAAGGTGTGAGCACATCTGATTAATTATGACGTCGTCACGGAAACATTCAACAAGGTGTCCCGTGGATTTGTATTTTACGTCCCCCCCGGGTTTCCCCCAGATCAAGATGCGCGGATGGAAAATTTAGATATCCGCAAAGCGGATGTGTTAAGATTCTTATTATTTTGCGGTGCGATTCTGTTTACGCAAAATGCGCATGGGTGTAAAAAATTGGCGGATGTTCCGCGGATGCAAAATATCCGATGCATTTTACTCCTAGTACCGAACTTGCACACGAAAATCACTCACTACGAAAGCAAAAGATTGGAGACGATGCTCACCCCCCAATGAAAAGCAGGGGTGTCACTAGACGTAAGAGACCCTCATAAGGTAGGGGCCCGAACTGTTCAACTGCCCCCCAGCACCTAAGGGGGGTTACCAACAACCCCCGGGAAATCTTTTAAGCTGGCATGGACAACACCCAAAGCAGTTCCGGTCAGCCGGGGTGTGGCTGACGTTGGTTTTTCGTGCAGCCAGCACAAAAGCGGTTGTCGGCTCGATCCACCGGAGGCCGGTCCAGACCGGGCCCCGGGGGGGTTTACCCCGGAAAATCTCTCCCGGAAACCCAGGAAACCCGATGGTGACCCGGGGCCGTCCGGGAAGATTGGCAATCATTCGACTCACACGTGAATGTTCGTTTTTCGATTCCGGGACAGGGGTTTAAAGTTGGACGTGTTTCCTTACACATACTGTCCCATTCACTTAGCTATGTAGTAACCCTGGATGTTAGTCGTCTGGGTGGGGTGCATCCCCAGGACCCAAAATTAAAGGGGCCCCAATGAAAAAGAGACAGACAGTTTGATGACGCACTGACTTGCTGGGTAAGCCTGGATGACTAACCCCCGGGTTAAAAATCCCAATAATGATTTTTAAATTTTAGTCGTCTAGTATTAGTAAGCATATTTTTTGGGACAGGGACACATAGGACAAAACATACTAAACATATTTGTAAATTACCCGGGGTAGCCGTTCCAAAAAAATAAGTGAAATATTTTAACTGGGTGTCCCTTGTTCGTATTAAAAATTAATAATTTTCAACTGAGTTACTTACATCTCCAAATTTCCCAACAACGCCCAAAAAAATAAATACATCTTCATCAACAAAAAATATCCAAAGACTTCTACATTAAAGCAAGAAGACAAAGAATTTAATAAGATAAAAATTTTCTCTTGTTGTTTTAAACAAATTTTTTCCTGATAAGATTGATCAGACGACGTGCTCTGTTAATCTCAATAAAGACCCGAAGATGGGCTAATTACTATTACTAAAACTAGGCCCTGCAGTAAATGTTTAGTAGGAAAGCCCAAAACGCTACACCTCAGGAAAACAGTAGCCAATTTTTTTGCAGAAAAGTCAACGAAAAGGGTAAATCTCTTAATTTTCCAGCACAATGGGGGAAAAATATCACTTTATAACATACAATGATATATCGGGAATCCCTTTGATCCGGGGAAATTATTTTATTATTTTAAATCAAGGGAAGCGTAAACCCCCGGGGGATTTACGCGCCTGGGGGGGGGATGTGGAAGGGTTTCAGGCTTTTAAATTTGGGGGAATGGGGCAAATCCAAATTTTCCCAAAACAAAGGCCCTCACCAAAAATCAAGGAACCTTCCTTGGGGGATCCAGGCAAAAGGGTGTCATAGCATGACGGAAGACAGCTAAAAATACCTAATGATTTAAGTACATAATAAGTAATTAAATTTCTTTGTAGTTTTAAAAAATTTTTGGTTTAATAAGATACACAAAGATCCCGATCGAATGTAGTTTACTGGTCCTGTGGGGAGCACAGAGGATAATACTGCACCACCTCTTGGGGCCCTTAACAACAAAAACAGTTTGGGTTGTGTGTCAGGGCGCCAACAATGGTTTTTGTATTCCTCCTACTATATCCTTTTCGGATGCAAATTACATGGTGATTTTAAATATGTGGCCTGTAGTTATAACTTTTCTCTTGACATGAAAGACACACCATCCCTGTAGAAGCATTTTAATGTCATCTTTATATTTTGTTGTTGCGAATTATAAAAATTCTATTTAAATAAAGCCTAGAGATAAGGCCTGTTTTTTCACACAACAATTTATTGAACAAGAATCCTGGGCTCCCTGGGGTGATCCGCGCAACTACATCACCATGGAGCTTTTCTGAAACCCGAGATGATGGGGACCCCAGCTTTCAACGGCTGCTCAAAAAGGAAGCACGGGTTTTAAGTTTTTCGAAACTTCTTGGAGCCCTTCCAAAAAGAAAAACAGAAAACAATCTGCTCTCAATTTTGTACAAAGATTTTTTGGGCATTTTGAGTGAATACCTACGAAATGCTATAAAACCCCTCAAGTTCAGATATTAAACCTACAAATGAAACCCTTTGCACGCTATCGCCTGCAACTCGCCACCAAATGAATCCTTAGAGGAAATATTTTCGCACTGAAAATTTTAGGAAAGGACGCACTTCCAACAGGAAGTGCCATATTGTGAAGAGTCCATCGGGATGTTTTTATCAGGGCTGCAATCCCCAAAAATAAGGCAGCGTTTATTGGAGAAAAAAAAACTTCGACTTAGCCGCTCCCTTGACCAGGAAGAGCTCTAATTTCAGCCCAAAAGAATTCTAAAATTTTAACAGTACCACCAGCCTTCCGAGTGGTAATGCTCCCTTCCCGACCAAGATTTGCAATAAAGTTATTTGGGGGGAAACCCTCCCTCAGTGACAGCAGCAGCAGGTACGGTGTGTTTTTTTTGTGGTTTTTCAAGACATCCCGCCAAAGGTCCTGCCGTGAAGCAATTTCCATAAATGCCACAAGAAAGGCCCTTTGCTAAAGTATTCGTGCTAATGCATCAAACAAGAGCTAGTGCCCCACACTTTCCGTGACATGCGACTTAGCAACAGTGTTTCGGCGGCTACCCCAAATTCATGTCAAAGGCATTGTGAAAGTATCCAAAGGAACAGAAGTAGATGGTCATTGTATGGCAGCTCAAGAGTTTCACAACCTTGATTTAGTTAAACGGCCTCCTTGATCTACATAAATCATCGGGTACCTTTCCAATGCATCAAACTCTTTTTCGCCCTTAGGGTTTTGAAGGAAATCTCAAGTTAAGGAAAAATTATCAAGATGTCATTAGCTTTTCTGCCACAACTGTGCTCTATTTTTCCCTTTGGGTTAGGACTTACAGAAGCTGAGGGTATTCCCCTTTAAAACATAGGAGGTGAATGCCTCCTCTTTTGTTGGGGGACTTAGCATTTTAAAAGGGTAGACCCCCCAAAGCTGTTTGCAAATTTTACCGCGGATTGCCACCCTATATCATAAGTCACGCCCGCTATTTTATGAGGATCGGATGTTCATTGAAAAAGAAACTGGGGGTGCTGAAGGAGGGATTATAGAACGGTGATTCCCCTTGGCGTCCCCAAGGTTGTTGTTGAAAAGAGGGTTATAGGAAAGGAGACTGGATCATTACTCTGAGAAAATCAAAATTTAACTTCTTGATGGGTCCCCTACCTCGAATTGACGTAATGAAAAAAATTTGCTCAGTACTATGGTTTGCACAATTTGATCTACAGTGCCATCACAAGTCCCAAAGGAATGAAGAAAAACCCATACACAGCGTTTCGGCTGGTTGGCCTTATATTTACCAGACCCCCTTTTTGGAGTCCCCAATGGGGTAGCCTGCTTCCAACGTTTTATGGTTCACCTTCGGGAAAGAGCAAACTCAGGGGAATTACCGTTTTTAGAAAAAGTTCCATTTGGGGCAAGACCCGGAGGAACAGAGAAAACCGATAAGTTTTGGGAACCCGCCAAGAAGGAAATATATTTAAAAAGAGGAAAAGTGCACTTTTTCAACAAAAAAGGCTTCATCCGGGTTTGTAGGGAAAGGAGGTCAATATTCCCAGCCCCGAACGACACGACCTCTCGGGAATTTCCAAATGCCTCAAGACAAAAAGTCACCCGAAGAACCTTGGCTCTTTGCTTATTACTCACAAGGACTAAACTACAAGTAAAGTCGCCCTTGAGTCTACCACATTTTCCGTGACAAAGGAAGCAGAAATCGCTTTCCAAACCTCAAACAGGGACATTGAAAACAGTAGTTCAAAACCTTGATGATCCACCATTTGAAGTGGGAAAGGAGATCTGACATTGCATTGCTGCAGTCTTATCCAGGCAGGACGACCAGTGCCTTCTTTCGAGAAATTTTTAAGGATAAGAAAGTTTGCGCTGTAGAAAAGGAAGCCCGGCCATCGAAGCATTCGCCATGGAGGCTTTTTAATGTAGACATTTTCACCATAAGACCGCCACGGGCCGTTTGGGGATATGTTCGCAAGAGGCACAAAAATAGGGTAAAGAAAGCAGAAAATTTGCTGGAGGAGGGCTATCGTGTTATGACTTTGATTCGTACCCACCGGTCAAGAGAACACCACCTGATGCATTTTCCTAGGGCCCATGTGGAGCAGATGTCTGATTTGCAAACCCTTCCCGCTCTCCACAAGGGTTTGTTCACCCAGGAGTTACAGCTGTCCCTTTTGTCAAAAACAAAACAGCCCACTCATGGAAGAGTGCGACAAAGGGGAAGTGCAGAGTATGGCAAATGCAAGCCAAACTTTCTAGCCAAGAAGACTCATCCATAAAATCCACCCAGCCTTTTTGAAAGATTTAATATGATTTCAAAGGACCCCCTCCAAGCACAAATCAGAAAGGTATTTCCCTTTAAAAAGTAGGAAATTCAAGGTTTCCCTTTGTATTTTTCCCCGTGAAAATGGCTGCTTCAAAATTTATTTGTTGTCTTTCACAGTTTTCTTATTTTTGGTAGCCCGCTTTTATCCATTCGACAGGGGGTCCTCGTTATGAGTAACGAACCAGAGTTTTTGGCTACAAAGGTATTGCATGCAGCAGAACAACAAGCTACAACCTCAGGCAATGGTCACGGGAGCGGTTCAAGGTACTATATGGAAGGCGTTACAATGACTTGAAGTCGCGCAATTTTCCTGTGCAACATGGGAAATGTCCTACCCGATGCCTTCACTCTATTAGATCATTGCTTGGGACAGCTACTAATGCAAAACCCCCTCATGAAAATCCCAAATATTCACGTCGTTCCCCCCCCCCCCCGGGGCCCCGGCCCCTTTTGGTTATGCATCCGGACCCGTTCTCCTGAAGATACCCTAGGAAACAAGACGGATCCTTTGTGGAAGAGGAGGCCTGCAAGCAATCCCATTACGCCCACTTCGCACCAAAAGGGAAGAGACACGTACTACAAGACATTTAGCCCCATTGAAATCCATTAGTGTGGAATTCCCGATACACCAATAGATGGAAAGGCTTTGTTTTCTCCGGAAAGCCCCTTTAACTACCCCTAGGAAAAGAGGACTGCTCCCTTAATCAAACCCCCCGGAAAAAAATCGAAACCCGGGGAAGGGCTCAAGGGGGAAGGGGGACGGGGAGGCCACCCAACATTTGGGGGAAATTTCGCTTGTATTTTAAAGGGGGGAATTTTAGTGATATTGGTCCCGGGGACAGCAGCAGGGAAAGCACCACCTCTTGGGGCCCTTAACAACAACAACAGTTTTTTTTTGGGTCAGGGGCCAAACATGGTTGTGATTTATTATTTATTTATTTATTTATTTTTTATTTTCAATTTGAGCACACTTCAGAGGTCAAAAAAAAAAAATACAGATAAGAGCAGTATGCCAAAGCCATTATACTTGCTAGCATACGGGCTGGCTTTAAAAATTTCTTTTGATTAACTAATCCATTTATCAGTGATGCAGAACATGGTGGTTTAAAAAAGTGGCCCCGAGTTATAACTTTTCTCTTGACATATGCAAACACACCCTCCCCTTGAAGCCATTATTAATTTACAGCATTAATTTTGTTGTTTCAGAAGTACATGAAGATTTTATGTTCAAAAAAGCCTAGGATAAGCCCGGTTTCTATCCCCGCATCGAAAAAAGCACGGCTGGGCCTTTTTGGGTTTTCAGTTAATTTGCCTGTGATGATATTTAACCCTGTGTACCTTGCCCAGAAATTAATTAAAGTACACGGTAAATTGTAAATCCCAAGCGGACCGAAAAAAGTCGCTAAGCCCCCTCTTTTATGTGGGGGTTTTTTGTGTATCTTCCCTCACGGTTTGGCCTTTTTTTTTTTTATAATAGGAAAGTTGTGTATTGAAAGATTACATTTTTTGTAACGGCACCATGCTTATTTTCTTTGGGGGAATACTGGTACACTTTTTGCCAAACAACAGCGTCGAACACCCCCAAGATATGATTTTGTTGGGTTTTTAACCCCGGAGGGGTTTCCACCAGGATAACCCAAAAAGGAGCCGTCATCGAGGGACTGTCTGTTTATTTCCCTTGGGGGTTTTCAATCTTGTTCCCGGATGCACCCACACCAGGGAATAACACCAAAGGGAAGTAGGGAAGCAACCGAGTTTTTTTTGGTACAGGTACACAACAGATACACAATTTAGTACATAGTAACGTATGTGTAAATTTCCTAGGGAAAAAAAAAAAAGTCAATAAAAAGGGGCTTATATCCATGGGTTTACTTATCTTGTATCCTTTACATACTGCTAGGTAAACAGGGACAGCAGGGGTAAGGGGACAAACACCCAGGTATTTCTTTCTGCTAGGTGGATATGGACAGCAGGTGTGTAGAAACGTGCCCAACGTTTCCACCCCCCACACTCAGTGTGAGGCGGAAAGAAGTTTTTTCACGTAAGTACTATAAAAATAGTTACATAGAATTACATACATAGCAGCTATGTGAAATTTTACCGGGGAAACCCAAAAAATGTAAAAGTGACTTATTTCCCAGGGGTCCCAAAATAATTATTATTAGAAAAAGGGGTATACTCAAAAGGAAAAGTGAGCGGGTTACGTTAACTTTAAAAAGGGGGATCAGCCACACAATATAATGTACAATGATGTTAGCTATACAAGAAGTCACTCCCCTTCCTTTCTATAGTACATTCTTTAGGTATTTTTGGGTTCTCTTCTTGAATGGCTTTTGCTGTGACAGGCTTTAAAAGGTGCAGGCAGTCTTTCCTTTTCCTTATTGTTGTACAGTAAAAGGTTTTTTCGGAACCCTGACCACTGACTCGGGTACACAAAGTTGTTTTCCCCTTTCCCTAGTCTAAAAACTTTTTTTTGGTTGCCAACCTTGAAAAATTGGGCACAAGAAAATTCTGGACATTGCTGTGATAATTTTATAAACTGTTTTTACTTTAGTTGTTTTACCTCTCTTCAACATTCAGATACCAATTTTTGAAAATTCATCCTGGCCGCCCCAGTTTCAGGATGAATTTTCCCATCTTTTCTGGGTGTTTTTGTATCATCTTTGAGTGTTTTTTCAAGCAGAGTACCATAAAAAGCAAGGTGTCTAAAACATTACAAAGAGCCGACATGCGTAACGAGCCCATAGGTAGACACTGTGCTTGTCTTGAGGAATTTCAGCGGCATTCGTTTTCTTTACAACGATGTTTGTTGGTGTTGAGAGCAGTAGAGTATTAAAACTAAGTATGTTTCAGTCTCGATTGTTGGTTTATAGCTGGAGGAGTTGTGGGGTTGTCGTTCCCCGAGGCGGGGAAACAGCATATTTTGCTTTTCATCACTCCTACAACCATAACATTTCCCTATTAATTCCCGACACTTGGGTCCAATGGGATTCCCAAAATTTTTCACTGAAAAAAAAACGAAGTGATGATTTCCCCCAAACACTGGACAAAAAATTTAAAATTTCTTTTGTTTATGTTTTCGTACTAAAGAGTTTGTTTTTCCCGATTTTTAACGAGAATTTGTTATTACTAACCATTAGCAAATTTTGGGGTTTTACAGTACTAACAGAGCGCTGCTTTGGTAACAACAGAAGTTTACACGAAAGATGGGCATGTCACTCACATAACAGAAACAATAAAGGCCCGAATACTACTTGGGGACCCCCACAAATTGATTCGTGTTGTTGACTTGAAAATTTTGTTTCCTTTGCTCGGGTGGATTTAAAACCCACCTACAAACATTGCCGATAGCTTGTAGTTTCTTACAAAATATTGTGGTTGACTGTACAAAGGCCCTTTTTCAAATCAATTACCGTACCTATGGATTCCCTGGCGACTTTCAGTTGGTAGTCCATCAGATTAATTAGGGAGGTGAGGGCGAGTAACAAAACCTATTTTTAAAATGAAGAAGTTTTTGTAAAGATCTTAAAACTTAACAGTACATCGCCTTCGCAAGTTTTTGTTTTAAAATACTAACTACTTAACAGTACTCGCCTTTTCCCAATGTTTTTGTCATTAAGAAACTTAACACTTAAAAGACATCGCCTTCTCTAATGTTTTTGTCATTAAATACTTAATACTTAACAACATCGCTTCTTAATTTTTTTTCCCTTAAGAACTTTAAACCCCTTAACGTAATCGTCTTTTCCATATTTTGGACACATACCGGTAACAAAAGGCCTATAGTTGTTGACATCAAACTGCTATTTTTCTTTAAGATAAGTAAAACTGCCCCTTGAAAAAAACCCCTCTGGACGGTATGCACAAAAATTTTTAGGCACAAAAGTACATCTGTAATCATTATTTTTCAATGTAAACCACACAAAAACCAAAACTGTAAAACAACATTGTAATCTTTTTAAAAGAATAAATTGAATTGAATTTAATTTAATTGGTAATCAGAGGCACCACTTTTAGGAACTTTGCCGGGAGTTTCTGGCCGGTGCTCTTTTTGGTTTAAAATTATTCTTTTTCCCCGAAGTCAAAATTTCACCTACTTGTGGCAACGTTTGGAGTGACGGGCTTTTTAGTGTAGATGTTTAAAAAAAATTAAGTGCTGTGTTAAAGGTTTTTAGCAGCCGGGTTTACTTGCGTTTTCATGCCACATTTGTGAGTTAATTTTAAAAAAATTTGCCACTTTATCGTTTTGTGGCATACCAGTTTTCGATATTTAGACTATGTTTGACTGAACATTAAAATGGTATAAAATCCCAAGGTGTTAGGTAAAAACACATATGCAACAGTTTGGTATCTTTATTAGAAACGTTTTTGCCTAACAGTGGGGTTCTTTAGCAATACAGAAAAGTATAGAAGCAGAAAATCTTTTAAAACGATGTAATCAGTCCCCCCTTAAATTTTGAGGTGGTCAGTCCCCCCAGTCGGAGAAGAGCTTGTTCCATATATGAAACAAAAGGGGGGAAAGAAATACAGGATGGAGCTTTTATAGCGCCAAGGTGAGACTAGGCCACAGGGGAGGGAAGAATCAGAGTTTAAAGGTCAGGTCCCTCCAAAAAACCGCCCTTCACTAGGGAAGTTTCGAAGTTGATTGAAGGGCGTACCAAGAACCCTTTTTTTGCAGTGTTGACAAATTAACATTTTAAAAAGGGTTTTAAAATACCCACAGGTTTTAGGAAAAACCCTAGCAACAGTTTGGATCTTTATTATGAAGAACCTACTGTTAGGCGAAACGTTCAAAAAAAGATCCTAACTGTTGCAATGGTCTTACCTATGTTAGATCTGTTACGGGTTTTAGGAAAAACCCCAATTGTTTTATTGTTCCAGAGCTTCCAGGGTTATTCATGATTCCGATTTTTGACTTTCACTTGGCGCTGCAATTCCTGTCGTTTCCCTTTAAAATTTTTTAGAAATTTGACCCAAAACATAAATTTAATATCCAGTACCCCCCCGGGTTTTCCTTTCCCGTTTAATCCTAACCCTTTAACTGGGCAATATTTAAAAGGATGGGGGAACACTGTTTTGATTTATTCCCAGACAAAGTACCATAATTTTATCAACACTACCCCAATAAAATTTGTGTGTCCATTTACCAGTACCCCTTTACTGCATTTTCTCTCAAATTTTTTTTTGTTAATTATTTAGATATGGGAAAACCAAATAAAGTTAAACATTTGGGTTATTTTGACAGAAAAAAACCCCCTTATTTCCCCAAAACTAATTTGATTAACAAAACGGGGAAAATTTAAAATTTCCCTCAATCAAAAATTATGGCAAATCTTTTGAGGAAAACACATCGCACTAATTTTCCCAAAAAATTTTTTTGCATTACACAGGCTAAAAATGAAAATGAGCCTTAAAAAAACTTAAAGAAATACTTTTTCCTAATACACAACGGGTCAACAAGAAAAATTTTACACAGACCACGCACGCAAGAACCCACGCACGCACGCACGCACCAGCAGCACGCACCACCCCACCCCCGCACACACACAGGGGGCCCCAGAAACTGGAGGGCAAAGAGATGGAGGGGGGTACGGGAAAAAACCTCATGTACCAACACTAAGGGACCACCGAGAGGAGGAGAGGATGAACCAGCAAGAGGGGGCCTAGTTTTAAACCTTGAAAGACCCCCGAGCCACGATCATGTGGTTCGGCTTCCAATACATAGATTTTTAAGGGGAGGGGGGAAGCAAAGGGCAGAAGAATAAACCAAACTACAAGAGAGGGGGACTACAAGGCATGAAAAAATTTTCTGCACGGGGTCAGTGGGAAGAGAACTTGGGAAGCATCAGTAAATGGAGATGATATGTAAAACAATATGAAAGGAAGCTGGGGAGGGGTTTGTACCCAAGGGGTAACAGAAATAAAGTTAGCCAGGAGATCCTTGGTTCGCCCAAAATGTAGAGAGGAAAAAACCAATGGTTAGAGAATGAAAGAGGTTTTAGAAGAAAAGGGGCCCCGGGAAAAATAAGGAGAAAAAATTTTAAAACTAAAAAAATGAAATACACAGGTAAGAAGGGAGGCCCAACGACAGTACAAAAAAATGATATACCGAAACCCAAATCGACCCAACTTTGTGCAGCCACATCTGGGGAAAACAACAGACAAGGACCAGGAATCGGCGAGGGGGAAGGAGGTAGATCACAGAAATGCCCGCAAGATGTGGGAGCCAACCGAGATTAAAAGAAGTTTTCACAAGGAGACAGAAGGGACTCTAAAGACGGGAGTGGTGGGTTCCCCATCAAGTTTTGGGACACAGTACATAAACGAGAAAGAAATAAAGAGGCTGCTAAGTGAGCTAGATCCCCAAAAGGGCGATTTCCCGGATAAATTTTCTCCATGTGTCCTGAAAAGAGAGCAGAGGTGCAAGGTCCCCAAAAACAAAAATCTTCAAAAACTATCAAACAAGCGTGTTTGAAGTTTGGAAGCAGAAAAAGTGCCAATTTTTTTAAAAAAAAGGGAGACAGACACGAAGCATTAAACTAGAGACCAGTGTCCTGCATGTATATTGAAAAGTCAGGGAAAAGATTACAGGAGAAGAGTGGGGGAATTTCTAGAACGATGAGATAATCGTGGCAACCGCGCTTTCGGACGGAAAAACCCTTGTTTTAAACCTCCAGTTCTTTGACAGGGTGACAGAGTAAAAAAAAAAGAGGCGGGGGGATTTTGCGTTTTCGTGGGCTGTAAGAAGGGGTTTGACAAAGACCCATAAAAGAGATTAATGAAAAAGCGAGGACCAGGCGGGAAAAAGGGAAGGCGCAATGGTTAGGGAATACCGTCAGATGACTACAGCGAGTATGGTATTGCGAGGTTCAGGGTAGGCACCTGTGACGGGGGGGGTTAGGAGTCAGTCAAAGGACGGGGCTGTTTTGTAGTTTAAATGACATGGGGAAGGAAAATAACTCAGAAGTGTCCCTTTTTGCAGTATTTTAAGTTATGAAAATAATCAGTTGGACGAGGCCACGAAAACACAAAGGGATCTGGAAAGGCTGCAGGCGGGCCCGAAACTGGCCCCTGGAGTTCATCCCCACCAAGTGCAAAGTCATGAAGTTGGGGAAGGGTAAAGAAGACCGTAAGGGAGCACATTAAAGGGGGGCCAGAGACACAAACCTCATCAGAAAAAGGTCTTGGGGGGGTTAACCACCGGGCAATCTGAGGCGAAAATCACCCAAAAACGCTGCGGGATAGGGCGCCTAGAAAAACTAGGAACAGCATTCTGACCAATAAGGAATCATTCGGACCTGTACCCCGGGTTTCTTTGGGCGTATACTAAAAGTATGCAGCACCAGTTGAAACTCACACCAAACCCAAAGACAAGGAAATTAGAGAAAGTGCAAAGGTTTGCAACAAGAGGGGTCCCAGAAGAGGTATGCCAAGGGGAGAGGGTTGGGGGAAACGCCCTGACGACATGAAGGACGGGAGAGATAGGGGGGATAATAACGACAAAAAATACTGAGGGGAATTGAAAAGGTGGGCGAGACAGGTTTTAAAGAGATAAGACACAGAAAAAAGGGGTCACATTTGGGAAGTTGAAGACCAGTGAGTAAACAATTTAGGAAGTATTTCTTATCAAAGGTCAGAAAGTGTGCACATCGTATGCACACGGGAAAATCCCTACCCCCAAAACCCCCATACTTTTTCCCATCCCTTTTCCCATATCCCAACCTTTTACACCCAATGCCCCATGGACAGTGACCGGGACTCCAGGAATCCACAAAACCAAAACCAGTAAGGGAAAAGGTACGAAAAAGGGTTTCGCCATTGGATGGAATAAAAAAAAGGATAAAGTGCCACGAATGAATAATAGAGGCATCCCCAACATTATAGCACTACAAGACAAAGAAATGGAGGTAAAAACAATTGGTCTTCCTGACGGTATCAGAGTTTAAGGAAGACTGAAGAAACAGGGGAGTACACTACAACCAAAAACCAGTAGACTTTTGAGAGGGGAAGGACAGGGAAAAAGCATTTGGAAAAATGAAAAAAACACTGAAGAATGGGGGGCCCCAAAGGGTGGAAAAAGCAGTGATATACAACCCCCATAACAGCAAAAACCCAAGAGAAAAATATATGGAAGCAAAAAAGCAATTATGAGGTGGCCGAAGGTCCACATGAGAAGGCAAACTTCTGGCCTTGTGACTTTAACAAAAAGTTTTAACCGGGACCAGAGACATGGAATTAAAAAATGCTGGACGGTAAGGAGAACTTTATGCACCAGGGTGTTAAAGGGTACAACCAGGGGGATTTGAATAGGTCCTAGTTTCGAAAACCCTGTGGAAGTAAAAGGGAGAGTGAAGAAAGAGGGGAAGGAAGTGAGAAACCAAACTTCGAACGAGGGACTTACAAAAAAAAATGAAGTAATTTTGGAAAGAATAGAAAAAAAACCCTGAGAATAGAAACGATGAAAGACGAAATGTAAAGAAAAACCAAAACCAAAAGGGCTAGAGCACAGAAAAAAGTTGAAGGGAAAAAAAAAAATCAGGAAACAGAAACTGGGCCCCAAGAGCCCGAAACTAATATTCAGGGTAAGAAGGGGGGCCCCGGGAGTTTGAAAAAAGCTACAGGAATCCCAATCCGACCCACATTTTTCATACCCCCTCAAAGGAAGAGAAACTCAGGAAAAAAGGTAAAGGTTTAAGAAGGAAGGTTTTGGGGGCTCACAAGAGATGACCAGGGAATCCCTGCGAGCTCGCTGGAATTAGAGAGGGATTCTCAAGGACAAGTAGGGGAACATCAAAACCCAAAAACGAAGAGTGAAAACCCCCAGGGTTTTTCACAATACAAATAACCGGGGAGGAAGGAAGTCGTTGAGTTAAATACCCGACAATAATGGAAGCGAAAAGTTTAAAAGTTTTATTAATTTTTAAGCCAAAAAAGGGAAAAAAAATTTTAGTAGTTTGGGGATGCCACACTTGAGAAAAAATAAAAAAGTTTCGAAAAGCAAAATGGCTGCCCGGGTTGAACAATTGAACAATGAAAAGGGTAAAAAAAAGTCAAAGTTGCCCATGTTGACTGCAGAGGAAAAAGGAGGTAAAAAACCCAGGGAGGTCTTGGGGAAAACTTTAAAGTGTGGAAAAAAAAAATTAGACTTGCTGCAACATGGAAACAAACGCCACGTTTCAAATTGGGGAAAAGTGGGGTGGAAAGGAAGTATATATTTTTTTTTCTTTCAAAAAGTGGTTGACCAGTAAAACGATGAACCATTATAATTTTAAAAAGGAAAAATGTTTGCAGTACAAATAAGTAATTTTTAAAGGGAGTCACACACCACACACCCCCAACACACACACACCACACACACACAACACACACACACACACACACACACCACACACAAACACGCACACACACACACACAACACACACACACACACACACACACACACACCACACACACCACACAGAAGGGTTACATAGCGGGAACGCTTTACTCTGGAGGGCCCAAGGGGAATAGCGTGTGTATAACCCCCCACAGAACAGCAGGAGGGAAAAGGGAAAGTACGACGAGAGCAAAGAGCGGGTACACACTGGCTACAGTGGCCAGAAGAGCTCATGCACCGGCAAAGCTTGGGGACTTGGGAAACTTGGACCCCCATGGGGGCCCCAAAAACATGGAGGGCTAATGATGGGGTGGTACTGGAAAATTCTGTATCAACAGAAGGGGACACACAAGAGAGAGGAGGGAGAACCCGCAAGGCTGGATTTTGTATTTACCTTGAGTAGTGCAAATCGGGAATCACATTTAAAGGACCCCTTGGGGCCAGTGACCATGTTTTTAAAACTTCGAAAACAAGTAGAGCTACAAGTGGAGGGAGAAGCGGAAGGCCAGGACGAAAAAAAGCCAAAAACAAGAAAGGGGACTACACAGGAATGAGGAACTTCCTGAACGAGGTTCTGGGCAGAGAAAGGCAGGGAAGCCAGTTAATGAGATGAGGAAAAAGAGCAACAAATGCAAGGGGAGAGGAGAGGTTGTAAACCCCAAGGGTAACGGGTAATGAAAAAAAACCCGGATGACCCATGGGTTTACCCAAAGGGAGGGAGGCAAAAAACCCAAGTTGCTAGGGAAGGAAGAAAATAAGAAAGTAAAGGACCCAGGAGAATAAGGAAGCAGCGTAGGCCAGAAAGAATTGCCAGAAAGAAAGGGAAGCCCCAAAGACAAATGAAAAGACATAGCAGCGAAACAAACTGACCCGAAAATTTGTAACCACATCAGGAGGAAAACAACAGTCAAGGACCCGGGAATAGGCCCAAGGGAAGGGAAGGGGGGGAAGGACAACAAAAAATGACCCTGAAGTATGTAGGAAAATCAACAAGAATTCAAAAAGTGTTCACAAGGGACAGAAGGGCCCGAAAGACGGGGGAGGTGGGGCACACCACCATGTGCGGACAAGTGCAAACCCCCAGGAAGAAGTGAAGAGGCTTTGGTGAGCAGAACTCAAAGGCAATGGGGCCAGAAAACATTCCCCAGGGTATTGAGAGAGGGGCGAGGCGCAGTGTACCCCTAACAACAAATTCAATACTCATCGAAAAAGGGGATTTCCTAGGCATGGGGAAAACAGCAAAAGTAGTCCCAAACTTTAAAAAAAGGGGACAGCTGAAGCATTAAACAAAAACCATGATGACATTAAGATGCAAAAAACAGGGGAAGATTAACAGGAGAAGTGGGGAACACCCAGAAAAGAAAATCTATAAAAAGCAGCCAAAAGGGGTTCAGGGACGGGAAACCTGTTCCAAACCTACGGAGTTCATACTGGTGACAGCAGTAAAAAAAAAGAGAGGAGGGGGGGGGTGGGTTGCTATTCGGGCTGCAAGAAGGCGTTTGCCACGCCAACAAAAGAGGTGCAAAAAACCCAGGACCAAAAAAGCGATAAAAGGGAAGGCATACATTTTATCAGGGAATACTTTTCAGGGGGGGCAGCAGCAGTCTGGACGTGGCGGGTGTCAGAGTGGGCACCTTGACCAGCGGGGTCCCCCCGGGGCAGTCCCAGGACCAGTGCTGTTTTGGATTTTTGAAAGACATACGGAAGAATAGATCTGAGGTGTCCCGTTTGCAGATGACGTGAAGTGATAGAAAAATTTACTCGATCGAAGACCAAGGAAAAAATACAAAGGGATCGGACAGGTGCAAACCCGGTCCCCCAATTGGCTCCCGGGTTCAACCCACCAAGTCAAAGTTTATAAGGTTGGGGGAAGGGCAAAAAAGACCGCAGAGGGGTCATCAGGGGGCCCGAAACAAAACCCCACTCAAGGAAAAAGTCTTGGGGTGAGTATAACACCAGGGACACCCTGAAGCGCCATCAACCCAAAAAAAATTTTTGCAAAAATATGGGCGCCTAGCAAACCCAGAACGCATTCCGAATCTTAAAAGGATCGTTCAGGACCACACCCTGTACGTTAGGCCCTATTGGAGTACGGCACCAGCGGAAACCCCCACCTAGCCAAGCACGTAAAGAAAATAGAGAAAGGAAAAAAGGTTTTCAAAAGACAGTCCCAGAGCTAAAGGAGTCCTTTCGAGGGAGGTTAAGGGAAAACAACCGCGACAAGGAGGACAGGAGAGATAGGGGGGACATGTAACACATACAAAATACTGGGGAATTGACAAGGTGGACAAAGACGGATGTTCCAGGATGGACACAGTAACAAGGGGGGCACAGTTGGGGAAATTGAAGACACAGATAACACAGGGATTTAGGAAGTATTTTTTCAGCCACGGTAGTCAGGAAGGGAAAGTTTGGGGGAAACGATGTAGTGGAGTCAGGATCCAACATAGCTTTAAGCAGGGTACGATAAAACTCATGGGTTCAGGGGGGGAGTGACCCAGTAGCGACCGGGAAGAGGCGGGGCAGGAGCTTGGACTGACCCCTGCAACCCCAAAGGGAGACAACTAGGGGAGACACTACACGCAAAACAACCACCACACTCCCCCCCCTTGCACCCCCCACTCACGCCCCTTGCCCACATACGCCCCTTTCACCACACCCGCTCCTTGCACCACACTCACCCCCTTTCACACACTCACGCCCTTTTCACCACACTCACGCTCCTTGCACCCCACTACGCCCCTTGCACCCCACTACGCCCTTGCACCACACTCCGCTCCCTTTCACCACAAACGCCCTTCACGACACTTTCCCCCTTGCACCACACTCACGCCCCTTTCACCACATCACACCCCTTTACCACACCACGCCCCTTGGGGGCCCACTTTCGCCCCTTTTACCCCAAATACGCCCCTTTCACCCACTTACGCCCTTGCACCACACTC
>NW_026476732.1:0-10855 GCF_026875155.1 Cherax quadricarinatus
GGGGATTAAGAAGGTTTCAGGGGGTGTAAAAGGTACAAAAACTGGTGTAAAAGGTAAGGCTTGAAAAAAGGGTACAGGCTGGTGTAAGAAGGACAGCTGGTGTAAGAAGGTACAGACTGGTGTAAGAAGGTACGGGCCCTGGTGTAAGAAGGTAACAGGCGGTGTAAAAAGGTACAGGCTGGTGTAAGAAGGTACAGACTGGTGTAAGAAGGTACAGGCTGGTGTAAGAGGGTACAGGCTGGTGTAAGAAGGTACAGGTTGGTGTAAGAAGATACAGACTAGTGTAAGAAAGTACAGGCTGGTGTAAGAAGGTACAGACTGGTGTAAGAAGGTACAGGCTGGTGTAAGAAGGTACAGGCTGGTGTAAGAAGGTACAGACTGGTGTAAGAAGGTACAGACTGGTGTAAGAAGGTACAGGCTGGTGTAAGAAGGTGCAGACTGGTGTAAGAAGGTACAGACTTGTGTAAGAAGGTACAGACTGGTTTAAGAAGGTACAGGCTGGTGTAAGAAGGTACAGGCTGGTGTAAGAAGGTACAGACTGGTGTAAGAAGGTACAGGCTGGTGTAAGAAGGTACAGTATGGTGTAAGAACTCAGAACAGTCACTGAGATATTATTAAATATTTGCTGCAGCTTCACAGTGGTCATAAATGGAAGTGCAGCACCACGAAGTAGTATAGACACCGGACTCCATACATGCATGAAGAAGAGGAGTGAACCCAGAAAAGTGAGAACTCAAAAGTGATCAGTTTGAGAGCTGGACCAGGAACTGAGACTCCATACAGATAGGCAAGTTTAAATAGTTGACTACGTAAACTCACGCGCTCATCTCACACACACACACATACACACACACACACACACACACACACACACACACACACACACACACACACACACACACACACATACACACACACACAAGCGGGGTTCCACAGGGGTCAGTCCTAGGACCTGTGCTGTTCTTGGTATATGTGAATGACATAACGGAATGGATAGACTCAGAAGTGTCCTTGTTTGCGGACGATGTGAAGTTAATGAGAAGAATCAAATCGGATGAGGATCAGGCAGGACTACAAAGAGACCTGGACAGGCTACAAGCCTGGTCCAGCAACTGGCTCCTTGAGTTTAACCCTGCCAAATGAAAAGTCATGAAGACTGGGGAAGGGCAAAGAAGACCGCAGACACAATATAGTTTAGATGGCCAAAGTCTGCAAACCTCTACTCAAGGAAAAAGATCTGGGGGTGAGTATAACACCGAGCATATCTCCTGAGCGCACATCAATCAGATAACTGCTGCAGCATGCGGGCGCCTGGCAAACCTACGGATAGCGTTCCGATACCTCAGTAAGGATTCGTTCAAGACTCTGTATACCATTTACGTACAGGCCCATACTGGAGTATGCAGCACCAGTTTGGAATCCACACCTAGTCAAGCACGTCAAGAAATTAGAGAAAGTGCAAAGGTTTGCAACAAGACTAGTCCCAGAGCTACGGGATTGTCCTACGAAGAAAGGTTGAGGGAAATCGGCCTGACGACACTGGAGGCCAGGAGGGTCAGGGAGACATGATAACGACCTATAAAATACTGCGCGGAATATACAAGGGTGGACAAAGACAGGATGTTTCCAGAGATGGGACACAGACACAAGAGGTCACAATTGAAGTTGAAGACTCAGATGAATCAAAGGGATGTTAGGAAGTATTTCTTCAGTCATAGAGTAGTCAAGCCGTGGAATAACCTAGAAAGTGAAGTAGTGGAGGCGGAACCATACATAGTTTTAAGGCGAGGTATGATAAAGCTCATGGAGCAGGGAGAGAGAGGACCTAGTAGCAATCAGTGAAGAAGCGGGGCCAGGAGCTATGACTCACCCCTGCAACCACAAATAGGTGAGTACAAATAGGTGAGTACACACACACGCAACACACACACACACACACACAACACAACACCACACACACACACACACACAACACACAACACACCACACACACACACACAACGCATTGCCAGACTCACACATACACTCCCCCCCTCCCCCACCGACATCTCACTCCTTCACCTGATCCCTCCCCTCCCTCTTTCACCCTCCCCCTCCCCACCTCTCCCTCATTCCCCCTCTCCCCTCCCACTCACCCACATGTTTCCCCTCCCTTCCCACTTCCCCTCCCCACTACCCCCACATAGCCACAGTTCCTCCTCTACTTCCCCCCCCCCACCCCTCTACATACACGATACTAACCTAAACATACAGAATTACATAGTTTTCCCACTCTGGGGCAATCAGGATAAAACAAAAAATGGTTTGCCAGAGAGCAACAAGAAAAACCAAGGCAGGAGTAGGAAACTGCAAAGGGAAAATTGGCACAGAGCTCAACAAAAAAAAGAACAGGGGGGGGAATGGGAAGAGAAACTAGAAGAACTTAGCATGAGAATGGAAGAGAGGATAGACATGGAAAGCAGGAAGTGGAGGTGCAAGTCAAAGCAGCAGAGCCAGGATACAGAGTTTAGAAGAGGAACTGAAAAATCTGAAACAGCCTAAAGAACTAAAAAACATTTTGGGATTACAACAGAGACTGCTACCCTCAGTCACAAAAAAGGGGACTGAAGGGAAAGAAGGAGCAAAACTGCATGTAGAAGCTCAATCAGTGGAACTGTAGTAAATGAAAGAGCTAAGCTAAATTGTGAGGCCCTATATTACAACCCAGATTTCAAATGGCCTGTTACCCCGGGTGTAATGGGAGCAAATAAAAAAAGTAAAAAAAGTTTAGACTTATATTATCCTTAAACACCAAATTTTAAATAACCAGCAATATGTACACTATATACAGAAAATAAGTATAGTGCCCCTCTACGGAAAGCAAAGCAGAAAAAGAAGCCCAAGATAGCAGACCGTGCTTCAACCAGCTCTAAAAGGGGAATGACAAGGGCAGACAGGAGAGCGGTATCCACATAACCTCTGCGATTCCCAAATCCCCCTTCTTATTGGCTAGAACCTGGTCACTAGTTGAACGATGGGGCCCCATCAACCAACTCTTAGCAACCTGGTTCGCTGGTTGGGGGAGATAGCCTGTAAATGGGGGTGTGTCCATGCGCCGAAAAAGGTTACGTACTCTTTGCATGCCAAAACCCCCACCCCCGAGAAGGCCTCAGGATTAGGCTGCCACCCCCCAGTGGTAACCGTGCTGCTGGCACAAAATAATTGGCCCGCCTATCCTCTCCCCCAAATCCAACTCTTAATAGAGCTCAGCTTTTTCCAGTGACCAAAAGCCAAACCCTAAACTCAGAGCGAGACAGCATCAATAGGCCAACATAGGTCCAAGATACAAGCGACGGTAGCCCTATCCCCCATTAAAAAAAAACCCCCACTCAGGGGATAAAAAAAAGAGCTTGAAAGGGGTTACCACAAATAAAAATCCTAACCTAAATAAAATATTAAACTAGACTCTTGACAAAGAGTCTGCCAACACATTTTCTTTTGCCGGCAATAAAATTTAATTTTTATGTTGTAGGGCTGCACCTGAGCGTCCAACGCATAAGCCTTTGTTGTGATTCTTCATGGCTTGGAGATAGACTAACGGGTTGTGATCACTGTAACTGTAAACCCACCTGGGGATGTCTGGCCCACATAAACATCGAAATGCTCCAAAGCCAGTACCACGCGAGGGCTTCTTTTTTCAATGGTAGAGTAAGCTCTCTGATGTGGCTGGAACTTGGCTGAAAAGTTAAGGGCGATTGGCTGCAGCTCCTTGTTCCCATTTGTAATAGTACCACCGCCCCAACCCCAGACTCACAAGCATCAACCTGTAATGAAAAAGGTTTGGAGAAGTCGGGAACAGGAGAATGGGTGCAAGCCCCAAATAATCTTTTGCTTTATTAAAGCAGTGTTTACAATCTGAAGTCCAAAAAAAGGGGAACTTTATGACTGGTAAGAGAGGTAAGAGGGCTACAATTTTCTGAGAATATTAACAGAATTTTCCCTGTAAAATCCGATCATGCCTAGGGAAACGTTGAAGAGATTTCCAATCATGAGGAACTGGATATTCTTTAATCGAAAAACTTAGCAAGTTTAGGTGAAAACATTACCACTACCTACTTCATGGCCTAGAAAAGTGACAGTGGCCTGGCCCCCCAAAGGAAGATTTAGATAAATTAACTGTTAATTGGGAATTTTTAAAAGGGTCTCAAACAGAGCTTTAAGTCTAAGTAGGTGTTGATCCCAAGTATCAGACACCACAACAATATCATCTAGGTATGCTGCCGTGCCTTCAAGTCCTTTAATAGCCTGATGAATGATTTTTCTGGAATGAAGAGGGGGAATTTTTCATTCCGAAGGGGGTAACTGTATACTGATAATGACCTCCTGGAATACGAAGGCAGAGATTTCCTTCGCCTATCTTCAAAGGTACCTATAGTAACCTTTAAGGAGATCTAATTTTGGACACAAAAGTAGCCTTACCCCACAAAGCCCAATTACGCCCAACCCCAGACGAGGAGAGGGTAAGCATCTGTAATTGTGACCTCGTTCACTTTACGGTAGTCTGGTGCACAAAACGAAACCCTCCACACCTTTTTACTAGGATGCACGTGAAGCCCATGGACTAGATGACTCCTCCGCTAAACCATGTTTCTAACAAGAAGTCTACTTCCTGCTGAAGTAGCCTTTGTTTTTTCAGGATTAGCTCTGTAGGGGGAGATTTTAATTGGTTTAGATTTTCCCATATCTACATCATGGTAACCTAACGTACTTTTTTTTCGGCACATCCGAAAAAAAATTAGGATATGACTGTAGAAGCTCAGTTAAAATTTGGTTGCTTGTATTCAGATAATCCAGCCATTAAGGCTAGGATCCTTGAGGAGGACAGAATTTGAAAGTTTAAAGTATTAATTTCAGAGATAGAGTGCAAAGATCCGAGTCGTCCTCAGAGGTAGAGGACAGAGTCATTACTGGGACTTTTAATCTGGTGTATGAAAGGCCTTGATTTGATTAATGTGGTAATTTTATTTTTGAGGTCTTGTCAATGGGAGCTAACCACATAATTTAAATCAATAATCACTTACTATCTGCATAGGTCCCGTAAATCTAGCTTCAAGGTGTGGCCAGGTATAGGTTCCTGCACCAACACCTTGTCTCCTGGATGGAAGGAGCGGAATTGTGCACTTCTTCATAACCTCTGTTTCATCTTACTTTGAGCGCCTTTAGGTTAGCCTTGGCTAAACTCACGTTCCCCACCGCAACCTTGAAGAGGGGTTGTAGAGTGCTGAGCTTACGTCTTCTCCCATCCAACCTTTCTTTGAGCACCCCAAAGAGGACCTCGTACATTGCAACCGTCTCTCGTACTGAGAACAGCAACAAGGGTAGAGATTCACCCCAATCTGTCGGAAAGTGCATGCAAAAACTTCTCATCATTGTTTTAATGTTTTGGGGGAATCTTTCCAAGGCGCCTTGGGACTGAGGATGATAGGCAGGATTAAGTTGTGAATTACCCTAACCTAGTTAATACTTCCCTAAATGCTTTGGCAGTGAAGTTAGTACCCTTTGACACTTTGTATAGTTTTAGGAATGCCAAAACAAGAAATGAATTTTGTTAAAGCTTTGAGAATAGCTTTAGTTTTGATACTACGCATAGGGATTGCTTCGGGATATCTGGTTACTTTATCCAAATTGTAAATAAAAAACTGGTTTCCAGACTTTGACCTGGGTAGTGGACCTACACAATCTATAATTAAATCTGCAAAAGGTTCCCCATCACAGGTATGGTTGGAAGGTGCAGGTTTAATGGAATGTCCGGGTTTTCCAACTTGCTGACATTCTCGGCAACACCTAAAAAGATTCTTCACATCTTTCTTTAATTTTGGCCAATAAAATTCTTTTGTGATTCTATACAAGGTTTTTGTAATTCCCAAGTGACCTCCTAATGACGTATTAAATAGCTATATTTAATATCTGAGGTCTATACTTGGTTGGAACCACTAACCTGTCGTATAATTGCCGCCCCCTATCTCCTTAAACCCGTCTCAGTGCAGACCAAATAATCATTTTAAACTTCATACCCTTTACTGGATGACCCAAAGAGGATTTACCCATGGCTGCCTGAAAAGCGAATTTTAAAGAAGGGTCCTTTCGTTGTTTCCCCCGGGAAAGGACAGTCCCTCGGGCATGGAAACAGAGACATCTGGGAAAACCTGCAACCTGGGAATAGGGAAGGGTTGATCGGGGTCTGTTCACTTTATTTACGAGACTCCGGCCGTGTGTCTCATAAAACAACGTGGCTATTCCGAGATCGGGGTCCGGGCCAAGGATAGGTCAACATTCTCTCCAGACAACCCTTGGGATGTTGCCCGAGTTATGGCCAACACTGTAGAAGCATTAATCATTATAGGTTCAGGACACGAACTAACAGTAGTAATGTTATTACCCCCGTAATAACATGGCATTTTTCATGGGAAATCCTTTTGGGGAAAACCTACAGTCAAGTACCCAGTGTAATATTTGCACTGTACATAAATTTTAGTAAAGGAACAGAATATATAGCTCCTCCAAAATGCTTCCAATAAAACTGAGGAATTCAAAAGAATAATTCTCTGAAAGGGGTAATATTCCTTCTCTGACAAGTGAGCAAAATGCTCCAGTATCTCTAAAGGTATTTACTTTAGTTGGTTTCTGAGTTTTCCTGAAGGAAATAAGACTTTCGCAATAATAAGGGCCATACCTTTTTCTACTTTTCTAGGGGACATGTTACTAGGGATATTAAGAGATTTTCCCGATGGGTTGAGGTTTTTGGGGCATTGGAACTGAAAGTGACCTACTTTATTACACCTGAAGCAGACGACAGGCTTGCCCTTTACTCCCTGATGACGTTGCAAGTGGGGTCGTTCTGGCTGGTGCCTCTCTGGATATTGTTGTCGAGATGCTCCATAAGTAGTTTTTCCTCTCCGCAGGGGGACCATATGTTGGAAAACGTGGCTCACCAGGGGACTTATTTGATGACGTAGACGCTCTTTCCCTCCGGCTGGGACTTCATTCTCCAATGTTGTCGATCTCTGCTCACGCCAGACTGTTGAAAAAAAAAAAGACGGGACGCTCGGACAAGGAGCGGTTCGTTTCGAAGGTATCAGCCCACCTGGCTCTCCAATGCAGTGGTTAAGTCACGATCCTGCAGAAAGAACACGAACCTCTGGTCCCACAGACTCCACAGGTTATCAATCAGAATAAGCTGCACCAGCTCCTCAAAGTTAGAGACACAACTCGCTTTATACCAGCTGGGAAAAGCTTTGGTTTGCTGTCTCCCCAAAGTCCACCAGGGATTGACCAAGCTGCCGCCTGTTCAATTTGAAGGTCTTACGATATTTAGCTGGGGTACATGTATATGCTCCCAACACTGTGGTCTTCACTATTTGATAATCAGAGAATTCAGCGTCAGTTAATACCGACGTAAATTCCTTGTGCCTTTTAAACCCCAAAAATGCTGTATGAACCAACGCTGCCCATGCTGTTCCGGCCACCTCCCAAAGGGTCGAGCCTGATTTTCGAAGCTTTCGAAAAATTGCTCTGGTTCGGCCTCATTGAAGCGGGGAACAAGCTGTACTGCTTTTTGTAAACTGAAATCGTTTACAGAATGCGAAAACTGCCTCCTTTCTCTTTCCCTATCAAATTCTTCCCTTGCGAATGCTCTCTGTTCCCTAGTTTGCTCCAGCGTGATTTTTTTCCAGCTCAAGTGCCAAGGACGCTGATTCAACCTCGAGACAACCCAGCTGCACTATATTGACCATCTGCTCCGTAGGTGTATCATCTTCCTCATGCGAGAACATAGGAGTTTTTTTCCCTAGCTCCCGAAAAGGGAGGGGTTGATGTGCCATCTCTTCTTCAAAAGTTTGTCAGCAATAAGTGAACGCAGTTGCGGCAGCTGTAAGAGTGCGTTTATTTGGGAATGCCAATGGAACGAGCAATTTGCCACAACGCTGTAGGGACAATTTAGGTAGGTTATGCAAAGTAAATGCCGACACCAGGCGTCTGACTCGTCTAGGGGGCATAAGTTTTCGCTATAGCACAGTACGAATAACCCCAACGTAACACGTTTTAATTTGCAGAACAAACCTTAGCTATGCACATTACGATTGCAGAATACGCATACAAGCAAAGCCGACTGCACACAAGATTGAAACCCTAGCGAAGCGAGCACACTGAACAAGCTAAGTAGCGAGCTGTTTAACGATCACACAATAGCAAGGCTGATCATAAGCAACTGACACGCAAAATTTGTAAAGCGAAGCGAGACAGCAAGCTACACAATGTTCCTGCTACAAGCTTCACCCTAAGCTCAACCGTTTCTCTAAAATCAGCTCCAGCTCTCGGGCAGGCTACCCATATTAACAACCCAGGATTTCAAATGGCCTGTTACCCCGGGTGTAATGGGAGCAAATAAACACAGTAGAAAAAGTTTAGACTTATATTATCCTTCACCAATTTATAACAGCAATATGTACACTATATACAGAGATAAGTATAGTGCACTCCACGGGAAGCAAAGCAGAAATAGAAAGCCACAAGATAGCAGACCGTGCTTCAACCAGCTCTAGAATGGGAATGACAAGGGCAGACAGGAGAGCGGTATCCACATAACCTCTGCGATTGCCAATCCCACCTTCTTATTGGCTAGAACCTGGTCACTAGTTGAACGATGGGGCCCCATCACCAACTCTTAGCAACCTGGTTCGCTGGTTGGGGGAGATAGCCTGTAAATGAGGGTGTGTCCATGCGCCGAATAAAGGTTACGTACTCTTTGCATGCCACACCCTAACAGACCACAGCAGAGCCCAGGGAAAGCCGAGAAGGGAAAATGACAGGCCACTGAGCCCAAGTACATTAGCTAGTGAAACTGAAGAAAGGAAAGCTGAAATGGAGGAAATCAAATTGAATGAGGGGATACACAGGGATATGCAGTGGGAAATGAAAGGGTGAGGGCGTCTTTGTGTATGGGCTCCAGGAAGTTGAAGGGGAAACATATGAAGCAAGAAAACAAGGGGAAAAAAGCAATTGAAAGCATCATGAAAGTAATAGGAGAAGACGACATGACCCAGCTGGAAAATTTTCGGAGAATAGGGGGGTTTTTTAAAAAAAAGAACCCGGCCAGTGAAAGTGACCTTCAAGGCAGAATCGACTCGGAACAGGATCCTGCAGGAGAAAGCACGATTAAGGGACATGCCGGCATACAGGAAGGTTAAACTCGACCGCAAACAGAACACAAGCAGAAAGGCAGAAACTGAGAGAGAATGGACAAAGGCGAAAGGAGGAAAGAGAGGGGATGGAGAAGACAAACGGGAGATCCCAGACACAGGAAAACAAATACACCTCCCTCACAACTTCCTATAGAAGCCTCCCAACCAGGTCAACCCCAGTGCAACCAAACACTCTAAACTAAAACACCCATGCCACATCCAATGTCCCCACCCACTGCATTAACAAACTCCACCCCCACAGCAACCACCCATAGTCCTTATCAGGTCTCCCCACTTCCCAACCCCAATACACCTCCCAGACCACAATCTTAGAAAAGAAGTTGAAGGTGTGGTATACAAATGCAGATGGAATAACAAATAAGTATGAGGAGTGGCACGAAAGAATCAAGGAGACATCCCCAAACATAATAGCACTCACAGAAACAAAACTCACCAGAATAATAACAGATTCAATCTTTCCATCCGGATATCAAATCCTCAGGAAAGACAGAGGGAGGAAGGGGAGGAGTTGCACTGCTCATTAAAAAACCAGTGGGGGTTTGAGAAAATGGAAGGAATGGATGGCACGGGCGAAAGGGACACTTAGTAGGAACAATCCAGTCTGATGGGCATAAGGTGATAATTGCAGTAATGTACAACCCACCACAAGAACTGCAGGAGGCCAAGAGAAGAATACGAATGAGAGCAACAGAGCAATGGTCGACACACTAGCCGAGGTGGCCAGGAGAGCACACATGGGGGGAAGCAAAGTTACTAGTTATGGGTGATTTCAATCACAAGGAGATTGACGGGAAAACCTGGAGCCCCATGGGGTCCCGAAACATGGAGAGCCAAGATGATGGATGTGGTACTGGAAAACCTCATGCATCAACATGTTAGAGACACTACCAGAGAGAGAGGAGAGATGAACCAGCAAGACTGGACCTTGTATTGACCTTGAGTAGTTCTGACATCGAGGATATCATGTATGAAAGGCCCTGGGAGCTAGTGATCATGTGGTTTCTGTGCTTCGACTACATAGTTGAGCTCCAAGTGGAGAGAGCAGCAGGAATAGGGTGGAAAAACCAAACTAAACGAAAGGGATAACTACTCAGGCTTGAGGAACTTTCTTTCAAGACATTCAGTGGGAGAGGGACCTGACAGGAAAACCAGTACAAGAAATGATGGACTATGTGGCAACAAAATGCAAGGAGGTAGAGGAGAGGTTTGTTCCCAAGGGAAACAGAAATAATGGGAAGAACAGAACGAGTCCTTGGTTCACCCAAAGTGTAGGGAGGCAAAAACTAGGTGTACTAGAGAATGGAAAAGGTACAGAAGACAGAGAACTCAGGAAAATAAAAGATTGGCCGAAGAGCCAGAAACGAATATGCACAGATAAGAAGGGAGGCTCAGCGGCAATATACGAAATTGACATAGCATCGAAAGTCAAGACTGACCCGAAGCTGTTGTACAGCCACATCAGGAGGAAAACAAACATCAAAGGACCAGGTAATCAGACTGAGGAAGGGTGATGGGGAATTCACAAGAAACACCGGGGGGTAAATTTAGGAGCTCAACACGAGATTTAAAGAAGTATTTACAGTGGAAACCGTTTGGACTCCCCGAAATCAGAGCAG
>NW_026476734.1:0-14849 GCF_026875155.1 Cherax quadricarinatus
TCTCCCCTCTCTTCCCTCTCTTCCCTCTCTGCCCACTTTCCTCTCGCTAAGTCCCATTTCTTCCACTCTCTTCGTCTCTACTTCCCTTTCACCTCTCCTTCTCTCTTTACCCTCCTCCCTCCACTTCCCTCTCTTCCACTCTCCCCCTCCTCTCCTCTTTTCCCATCCCACTCCTCTCCTCCCCTCTCTCCCCTCTCTTCCCTCTCTTCCCTCTTCTTGCTCCACATTTCTACAGTCTCGCTGAAGTCCCATTTCTTTTCTCACTTCTTCTGTCTCTACATCTCTCCTTTCACCTCTCTCTTCTCTCTTCTACCTCTCATCTCCTCCACTTCTCCTCTCTTCCACCTCCCTCCTCTCTCTCCTTTTCCCCATCCCGTCCTCTGCCGCCTTCCTCCTCTCCTCTCCCCTCTCTCCTCTCATCCTTCTCCTTCCCCTCTCTCCTGTCCCTTCCTCAGAAAGAGAATGACTTAAGAGGAAAGGGTAAATTAAACCACTTAGAGTGACTGTGTTGTGGACCCTCACTTCTTCTCTCTCTGTCTCTTTCTCTCTCTTCTCTCCTCTCTTCTCTCTCCTCTCTCTCTCTCCCTCTCTCTCTTCTCTCTCTCTTTACAATGCTAACAGGTTCTGTACAAACATTCCTCAGTCTTAAAAAAGATTCGATTCTCCTTTAAAGGATTCCATTTCTGTGGAATGAGATCCAATCCTCTATACAGATCCTGGATCCCTTAGAAAGTTATGTGATCCTCTTTAAGGGTTCAGGATCCCATGTAAAGTTATGTGATCCTCTTTAAGGGTTCAGGATCCCATGTAAAGTTATGTGATCCTCTTTAAGGGTTCAGGATCCCATGTAAAGTTATGTGATCCTCTTTAAGGGTTCAGGATCCCATGTAAAGTTATGTGATCCTCTTTAAGGGTTCAGGATCCCATGTAAAGTTATGTGATCCTCTTTAAGGGTTCAGGATCCCATGTAAAGTTATGTGATCCTCTTTAAGGGTTCAGGATCCCATGTAAAGTTATGTGATCCTCTTTAAGGGTTCAGGATCCCATGTAAAGTTATGTGATCCTCTTTAAGGGTTCAGGATAGCATGTAAAGTTATGTGATCCTCTTTAAGGGTTCAGGATCCCATGTAAAGTTATGTGATCCTCTTTAAGGGTTCAGGATCCCATGTAAAGTTATGTGATCCTCTTTAAGGGTTCAGGATCCCATGTAAAGCTTTGTGATCCTCTTTAAAGGTTCAGGATGCCATATAAAGTTATGTGATCCTCTTTGAAGGTCCAGGATCCCATGTAATGTGATCCTAATTAACAGTAAAGGATTCTATTTAGATATCTTAATCCTTTTAAATGTTTAAAGGTATTCCGATCTTATTAAAGGGTATTTAATTCCATTTAATTGTGTTCGATCCCATATAGATATACACTGTTCTCTTTATATAGGAAGGTTGAGAAGTATGACAAGAGAGCTAAGGAGTTAAGTGAGAGAGAGAGAGAGAGAGAGAGAGTAAGAGAGAGAGAGAGAAAGAGAGAGAGAGAGAGAGTAAGTGAATTGGTTAAAGGAGACGGCCAGGCGCTACGAAGAGGAATCGGAATGTGTTTAAAGCTGAGAGAAGGATTGAACACCTTTGAAGAACCTCTTATAGGAGTTCAAGAAGAGAGAAAGGAAGAGAGAGAGAGAGAGAGAGAGAGAGAGAAGAAATAGTGAGAGGGAAAGCCAGGAAACTCCTTGTCCGTGTTAGAAAATAGAGTCAGTAAGGGATTCCAACACCTTTTAGCAGTATTGAATACTGTTTCAGCTTAATGCTAGCAGAGTTAATATGTAAATGATGGTAGCAAGGTGCTATCAGCATGGTGCTAGTAGCACCTAGTAGCATGGTACTAGTAGCACCTAGTAGCATGGTGCTAGTAGCACCTAGTAGCATGTACTAGTAGCACCTAGTAGCATGGTACTAGTAACCCCTAGTAGCATGGTGCTAGTAGCACCTAGTAGCATGGTACTAGTAGCCCCTAGTAGCATGGTACTAGTAGCACCTAGTAGCATGGTACTAGTAGCACCTAGTAGCATGGTACTAGTAGCATGGTGCTAGTAGCACCTAGTAGCATTGTGCTAGTAGCACCTAGTAGCATTGTGCTAGTAGCACTAGTAGCATGGTGCTAGTAGCACCTAGTAGCATGGTACTAGTAGCACCTAGTAGCATGGTGCTAGTAGCACCTAGTAGCATGGTACTAGCAGCCCCTAGTAGCATGGTACTAGAAGCATCTAGTAGCATGATACTAGTAGCACCTAGTAGTATGGTACTAGTAGCACCTAGTAGCATGGTGCTAGTAGCACCTAGTAGCATGGTACTAGTAGCACCTAGTAGCATTGTGCTAGTAGCACTAGTAGCATGGTGCTAGTAGCACCTAGTAGCATGGTGCTAGTAGCACCTAGCAGCATGGTGTTAGTAGCACCTAGTAGCATGGTGCTAGTAGCACCTAGTAGCATGGTGCTAGTAGCATGGTGCTAGTAGCACCTAGTAGCATGGTGCTAGTAGCACCTAGTTGCATGGTGCTAGTAGCACATAGTAGCATGGTGCTAGTAGCACCTAGTAGCATAGTGCTAGTAGCACCTAGTAGCATGGTACTAGTAGCACCTAGTAGCATGGTGCTAGTAACACCTAGTTGCATGGTGCTAGTAGCACCTAGTAGCATGGTGCTAGTAGCACATAGTAGCATGGTGCTAGTAGCACCTAGTAGCATGGTACTAGTAGCACCTAGTGGCATGGTACTAGTAGCACCTAGTAGCCTGGTACTAGTAGCACCTAGTAAAATGGTACTAGTAGCACCTAGTAGCATAGTACTAGTAGTACCTAGTAGCCTGGTACTAGTAGCACCTAGTATCCTGGTACTAGTAGCACCTAGTAGCCTGTTGCTAGTAGCACCTAGCAGCCTGGTACTAGTAGCACCTACTAGCATGGTACTAGTAGCACCTAGTAGCATGGTACTAGTAGTACCTAGTAGCCTGGTGCTAGTAGCACCTAGTAGCCTGTTACTAGTAGCACCCAGTAGCATGGTACTAGTAGCACCTAGTAGCCTGGTACTAGTAGCACCTAGTAGCCTGGTACTAGTAGCACCTAGTAGCATGGTACTAGTAGCACCTAGTAGCATAGTACTAGTAGCACCTAGTAGCCTGGTACTAGTAGCACCTAGTAGCCTGGTACTAGTAGCACCTAGTAGCATGATACAAGTAGCACCTAGTAGCCTGGTGCTAGTAGCACCTAGTAGCCTGGTACTAGTAGCACCTAGTAGCATGGTACTAGTATCACCTAGTAGCATGGTACTAGTAGCACCTAGTAGCATGGTACTTGTAGCACCTAGTAGCATAGTACTAGTAGCACCTAGTAGCCTGGTACTAGTAGCACCTAGTAGCCTGGTACTAGTAGCACCTAGTAGCATGGTACTAGTAGCACCTAGTAGCCTGGTACTAGTAGCACCTAGTAGCCTGGTACTAGTAGCACCTAGTAGCATGGTGCTAGTAGCACCTAGTAGCCTGTTGCTAGTAGCACCTAGTAGCCTGGTACTAGTAGCACCTAGTAGCATGGTACTAGTAGCACCTAGTAGCATGGTACTAGTAGCACCTATAAGCCTAGTACTAGTAGCACCTAGTAGCCTGGTACTAGAAGCACCTAGTAGCCTGTTACTAGTAGCACCCAGTAGCATGGTACTAGTAGCACCTAGTACTGGTAACTAGTGCACCTAGTAGCCTGGTACTAGTAGCACCTAGTAGCATGGTACTAGTAGCACCTAGTAGCATGGTACTAGTAGCACCTAGTAGCCTGGTACTAGTAACACCTAGTATCCTGGTACTAGTAGCACCTAGTAGCATGATACTAGTAGCACCTAGTAGCATGGTGCTAGTAGCACCTAGTAGCTTGGTACTAGTAGCACCTAGAAGCATGGTACTAGTAGCACCTAGTAGCATGGTACTAGTAGCACCTAGTAGCATGGTACTAGTAGCACATAGTAGCATGGTACTAGTAGCACCTAGTAGCATGGTGCTAGTAGCACCTAGTAGCCTGGTACTATTAGCACCTAGTAGCATGGTACTAGTAGCACCTAGTAGCCTGGTACTAGTAGCGCCTAGCAGCATGGTACTAGTAGCACCTAGTAGCATGGTACTAGTAGCACCTAGTAGCATGGTACTAGTAGCAACTAGTAGCATGGTACTAGTAGCATGGTACTAGTAGCACCTAGTAGCATGGTACTAGTAGCATCTAGTAGCATGGTCCTAGTAGCAACTAGTAGCATGGTACTAGTAGCACCTAGTAGTATGGTACTAGTAGCACCTAGTAGCCTGGTACTAGTAGCATGGTACTAGTAGCAACTAGTAGCATGGTACTAGTAGCACCTAGTAGCATGGTACTAGTAGCACCTAGTAGCCTGGTACTAGTAGCACCTAGTAGCATGATACTAGTAGCAACTAGTAGCATGGTACTAGTAGCACCTAGTAGCATGGTACTAGTACCAACTAGTAGCATGGTACTAGTAGCAACTAGTAGCATGGTACTAGTAGCAACTAGTAGCATGGTACTAGTAGCACCTAGTAGCATGGTACTAGTACCAACTAGTAGCATGGTACTAGTAGCACCTAGTAGCATGGTACTAGTAGCAACTAGTAGCATGGTACTAGTAGCACTATCCTGCTACGATAGACTGAGAGCAGTCTATCCTACGAGGATACACACACCTACACACAGGAGGTTGTTACTAGTATGCACCAATCTACTGCTTGCTGAAGAAGGGTAGGGAGAATATGGGTATACGAAGAGGAGAGAGAGAGAGAGAGAGAGAGAGAGAGAGAGAGAGAGAGAGAGAGAGAGAGAGAGATGGAAATGAAAATGCTGGCCCACAGATGGCTCCAACTTCATCCTGTTCCCTACTTGTATGTCTCATAACAATAAAAATGCTTTCAAATGAGCTGATGTAGGTAAGAGCTCTTAGCTTGCCAATAAAGTTAGGAATCCTTAACCTGTAAATAGCTGTCAATAAAGCTAGGGATCCTTAACCTCGTCAAACCCTGTGTAAAAAAAAAAAAGGCGAGGAACGAGGGAATGAGAGATAGGGGAAGAGAGAGGGGGACAGAGAGACATGGAAATGGGGTAGGGGATTGACGGGAGGGGGGAGGGTAGAGGCGTTACCATGGCAACTCTAGCAGAAGACAAAGAGATGTAGCATCCAGCAGAGGTCAGAGGTCAGAGGTCAGGAAGTTATAATATTTGACACAGGTCACACAATACCTGGTAGAGCTCTCTCTCTCTCTCTCTCTCTCTCTCTCTCTCTCTCTCTCTCTCTCTCTCTCTCTCTCCCATATCAGTAGTGAGGGAGGGAGGGAGACACGGTTTTAAAATAGGGAGGAAGTGCCGGGAATGTGGGGAGGAGAGAGAGACAGTGAAAGAGAGAGGTAGGTCATATTAGAGTAAACAAGGTGTGAGTGAGCTGAGGAAGGAGAACAGCTCACTCTGTAAATATTATATATTAATATAACCCCCCCCTGGTTAACTAACAGGTGGGTTGATGGGCTGGAGGGTGGATAAATGGGTGGGCTAGTGGTAGGGAGTGTTGGTGGGCTGGCAGAATGGTGGGCTGGTGGGTGGGTAGGAGGGTGTGTGGGTGGGCATGATGGAGGAGAAGTTGGTGGGCTAGAGGTAGGGAGTGTAGGTGGGCTTGCAGAAGGGTGGGCTGATGGGTGGGTGTACTTGGGTTCACTCTGTGTCTCATCTTCGTAAGGTTCAAGTAGGGTCACGGACAAGAACGTTTTATCTCTCTTTCTCTCTCCCTCTCTCTTACATTTGCTGTCCCTGTTCACCTATACACAAGCACCTGGGTGTTAGTGGACTGGTATGGGTGGCATCCTGGGGACATAACCAGGGAGTTTCTATATGGTACGTTACTGATACCAGCTATCACAATCTACTTAGTTACCTATCATATATACAAGCCGGGGCATCATGGGTGAGTTAAGAGCAGGTCACTCCTGCCCCTGACAACTACTGGACCACTATGACATGGTCCTGGATATACTCCAGGTATACTCCTGGTATACTCCTGGTATACTCCTGGTATACTCCAGGTATACTCCAGGTATACTGGTATACTCCTGGTATACTCCAGGTATACTCCTGTTATACTCCTGGTATACTCCTGTTATACTCCTGGTATACTCATGGTATACTCCTGGTATACTCCTGCTATACTCCAGGTATACTCCTGGTATACTCCTGGTATACTTCTGTTATACTCCTGGTATACTCCTGGTATACTCCTGTTATACTCCTGGAATACTCCTGGTATACTCCTGTTATACTCCTGGTATACTCCAGGTATACTCCTGGTATACTCCTGGTATACTCCTGTTATACTCCAGGTATACTCCTGGTATACTTAAGGTATACTTCTGGTATACTCCTGGTATACTCCACGTATACTCCTGGTATACTCCTGGTGTACTCCTGGTATACTCCAGGTATACTCCTGGTATACTCCTGGTATACTCCAGGTATACTCCTGGTATACTTCAGGTATACTGGTATACTCCTGGTATACTCCAGGTATACTCCTGGTATACTCCAGGTATACTGGTATACTCCTGGTATACTCCAGGTATACTCCTGGTATACTCCTGGTATACTCCTGGTATACTCCAGGTATACTCCTGGTATACTCCTGGTATACTCCAGGTATACTCCTGGTATACTCCAGGTATATCCTGTTATACTCCCGGTATACTCCAGTATACTCCTGGTATACTCCAGGTATACTCCTGGTATACTCCAGGTATACTCCTGGTATACTCCAGATATACTCCTGGTATACTCCTGGTCTACTCCAGGTATACTCCTGGTATACACCAGGTATACTCCTGGTATACTCCTGGTATACTCCAGGTATACTCCTGGTATACTCCAGGTATACTCCTGGTATACTCCTGGTATACTCCAGGTATACTCCAGGTATACTCCTGATATACTCCTGGTATACTCCAGGTATACTCCAGGTATACTCCAGGTATACTGGTATACTCCAGGTATACTGGTATACTCCAGGTATACTCCTGGTATACTCCAGGTATACTCCTGGTATACTCCTGGTATACTCCAGGTATACTCCAGGTATACTCCTGGTATACTCTAGGTATACTCCAGGTATACCGGTATACTCCAGGTATACTGCAGGTATACTCCTGTTATACTCCAGGTATATTCCTCGTATACTCCAGGTATGCTCCTGGTATACTCCAGGTATACTCCTGGTATACTCCAGGTATACTCCTGGTATACTCCTGGTATACTCCAGGTATACTCCTGGTATACTCCAGGTATACTCCTGGTATACTCCAGGTATACTCCTGGTATACTCCTGGTATACTCCAGGTATACTCCTGGTATACTCCAGGTATACTCCTGGTATACTCCAGGTATACTCCTGGTATACTCCTGGTATACTCCAGGTATACTCCTGGTATACTCCAGGTATACTGCAGGTATACTCCTGGTATACTCCAGGTATACTCCAGGTATACTCCAGGTATACTCCTGGTATACTCCAGGTATACTCCTGGTATACTCCAGGTATACTCCTGGTATACTCCTGGTATACTCCAGGTATACTCCTGGTATACTCCAGGTATACTCCTGGTATACTCCAGGTATATACTGTATACTCCAGGTATACTCCTGGTATACTCCAGGTATACTCCTGGTATACTCCAGGTATACTTCTGGTATACTCCAGATATACTCCTGGTATACTCCTGGTATACTCCAGGTATACTCCTGGTATACTCCAGGTATACTCCTGGTATACTCCAGGTATACTGGTATACTCCAGGTATACTTCTGGTATACTCCAGGTATACTCCTGGTATACTCCAGGTATACTCCAGGTATACTCCTGGTATACTCCAGGTATACTCCTGCTATACTCCAGGTATACTCCTGGTATACTCCTGGTATGCTCCTGGTATACTCCAGGTATACTCCAGGTATACTCCAGGTATACTCCTGGTATACTCCAGGTATACTCCTGGTATACTCCAGGTATACTCCTGGTATACTTCTGGTATACTCCAGGTATACTCCTGGTATACTCCAGGTATACTCCTGGTATACTCCAGGTATACTCCTGGTATACTCCAGGTATACTCCTGGTATACTCCAGGTATACTCGGTATACTCCTGGTATACTCCAGGTATACTCCTGGTATACTCCAGGTATACTCCTGGTATACTCCAGGTATACTCCAGGTATACTCCAGGTATACTCCTGGTATACTCCTGGTTTTACTCCAGGTATACTCCAGGTATACTCCTGGTATACTCCTGGTATACTCCAGGTATACTCCAGGTATACTCCTGGTATACTCCTGGTATACTCCAGGTATACTCCTGGTATACTCAAGGTATACTCCAGGTATATTCCTGGTATACTCCTGGTATACTCCTGGTATACTCCAGGTATACTCCTGGTATACTCCAGGTTAATCCTGGTAAAACTCCTGGTATACTCCTGGTATACTCCAGGTATACTCCTGGTATACTCCAGGTATACTCCTGGTATACTCCTGGTATACTCCTGGTATACTCCAGGTATACTCCAGGTATACTCCTGGTATACTCCTGGTATACTCCTGGTATACTCCAGGTATACTCCTGGTATACTCCAGGTATACTCCTGGTATACTCCTGGTATCTCCTGGTATACTCCTGGTATACTCCAGGTACTCCTGGTATACTCCTGGTATACTCCTGGTATACTCCAGGTATACTCCTGGTATACTCCAGGTATACTCCTGGTATACTCCTGGTATACTCCTGGTATACTCCTGGTATACTCCTGGTATACTCCAGGTATACTCCAGGTATACTCCTGGTATACTCCTGGTATACTCCTGGTATACTCCAGGTATACTCCTGGTATACTCCAGGTATACTCCTGGTATACTCCAGGTATACTCCTGGTATACTCCAGGTATACTCCTGGTATACTCCTGGTATACTCCTGGTATACTCCTGGTATACTCCAGGTATACTCCAGGTATACTCCTGGTATACTCCAGGTATACTTCTGGTATACTCCAGGTATACTCCAGGTATACTCCTGGTATACTCCTGGTATACTCCAGGTATACTCCTGGTATACTCCAGGTATACCCAGGTATACTCCTGGTATTTCTCCAGGTATACTTCTGGTATACTCCAGGTATACTCCAGGTATACTCCAGGTATACTCCAGGTATACTCCAGGTATACTCCTGGTATACTCCAGGTATACTTCTGGTATACTCCAGGTATACTCCAGGTATACTCCAGGTATACTCCAGGTATACTCCAGGTATACTCCAGGTATACTCCTGGTATACTCCAGGTATACTTCTGGTATACTCCAGGTATACTCCTGGTATACTCCAGGTATACTTCTGGTATACTCCAGGTATACTCCCGGTATATCAGCTGTATTATGTAGAAATAAACATTATCATTATTATAATAATAATTATTATTATTATAATGATTATTATGTAGATAGAAGCAGATATTCTCAGTTTTGGTCTCTCTCTCTCTCTCTCTCTCTCTCTCTCTCTCTCTCTCTCTCTCTCTCTCTCTCTCTCTCTCTCTCTCTCTCTCTCTCTCTCTCTCTCTCTCTTTTTTTTTTTACACAGGGTTTGACAAGGTTAAGGATCCCTAGCTTTATTGACAGCTATTTGCAGGTTAAGGATTCCTAACTTTATTGACAAGCTAAGAACTGTTACCTACATCAGCTCATTTGAAAGCATTTTTATTGTTATGAGACATACAAGTAGGAAACAGGATGAAGTTGGAGCCATCTGTGGGCCAGCTGAGGGCCATCTGTGGGCCAGCTGAAGGCCATCTGTAGACCAGCATTTTCATTTGATCAACTGACTTTATCTCGTTGACATCATTATGCTGTACGAATGTGTTCCATACTCGAGTCATCCTGGGTATGTATGATCTCAGATGGAGTGATGTTCTGGAGAAGGGTACAGCCAGAGTGAAGTTGCTGCTGGCTGCCCGTCTTGTGGCATAAAAGCTTGCTTCACGCTGTCCTCGAAGTGGATCCAAGTGTGGTATTTTGACAATATTGGCCTTGTACATAACAATAAGGCCACCCACATCCCTCCTATGTTGAAGGCTCTGCTGAAATGACAGATCTATCCAGGATGGGTCCAGGCGAGAGATGAGACGTCCTTGCTCTGTTCCACTCTGTAAAGCAGTCCAATGGGGAGGGGGGGGGGCAAAAAAACCCAAAAAGTGGACAAAACTCCAAGGTGGGGGCGAAATTGTGCCTCGTACGGGTTTCTTGAAACCCCCTACTGTAAAGCAAAAGCGAGATACGGCAAGTGCGGAAAGTTTTTTTTTGGGCTGCCTTTTTTCCCAAAGTTTTTCCAAAAAGGTTTTAAATGGTTATTTTGGGAGTCAAATTTCCCCCCAAGGGAAATATCAATTCTTCTCCGGGGTTCCAACACCCCCCATTCACCCTTACTACTGCACCACAAAACCATCATGGGGGCCTAGGACGATCTTTCATTTGCTTTTTTCTTTTGGGGAAAATTTTTTACTTCCCCATCTATTTTCCCCCAAGCTGATTAGCTTTTCAGCTGGTAAATTAAAGTAGTTTAGACAGCTGGATTTCTTCTTTTGGGATAAGTAATTTGTCAGTTACGTCGCCCGGGCCTTCATGTGTGCGGGGGATGAGAGGGAAGAAGGTCTTTAAAGTAGCCCTTCCCATAAAAATTGGCCCGGGCCCTTTCCTTGGGGAAAAACGTTTGCCCCAATAGGATGCCTGTGATTCCTTTCCCATTGGGGACTACACTTGAGATCTCCCCATGAGGTAATCATGAGGAGAAAATGGCGAAGCCTGCAATTCCCAGTGCTTGAATTTTTGGCTAAGGGGCCCCTGGTGCCACCCCCGGTCGAAAGCGCCACCCCGGGGTCCAATGTTTACCAAAACGCTGACTTTGGATTCACCCATGACGGTGCCACTTGTGGAGGGTTTTAAAAACAGACCCGCTGCGGGAGAAAACCTTTCTGGGGCCATTTTAACATCAAAAAGTAGTGAGGGGTAGTCAAAAAATTTTGGGTAATTTATCTTGAAAATTTATTGTCTCAAGGATTTACCAGTGTTGACAGGAGTGACATGGTTTGAAAGTTGCTGTTTTTCTCCCTCGGGTCTTTCTTTTTGTGAACGGGGACTCATTTCCCTTTTTCCCCTTTGAGAGGGCCTTTTACATGAAATTGGGCTTGCTGAAAGATGGAGTTAGAGGTGCGTTTAGGGTTTTCACATTTTCTCAACAATTTTGGGCTCAACTTGTCGGGGCCCCACAGCCTTTTTTTTGGGTCAAGCGATTTAAAAAAGGAAATCCCAACCTCCCCCTCCCCTTATTGTCATCACGACATTTTAAACACAGTTCTTGCAGCTACCCAAAGGAGGGCCCCTTGCTGGATCAGGAATTTGCTTTTTGGGTAGCAAAGTGTTCAGAAAAAGAGGCCCGCCTTCTCGGGGATATGGGAGAGGTGGTCCCACCCTGTCGATTTAGAGGTGAATAACCCCCTTTTTTAAAAGGCAAAAAACCCCTTGTTTTGTCTTTGCCCGGGGACCACCTTTTTTGGGAGCCTCCCCTTTCCCCTGTGAAAACTTTTTTTTAGTGCCCAAATCCCTTTTTGCAAATGGCCCATTTTTGAACTTTCACCCATAGCCTACGGGCCCTTGCATGTGGAATTTTCCTGCTATAGGTGGTAGGATGTCCTATCCCTTTTCCCCATGCTTTGTATTTAGCAGTACACCCTCTCTACAACAAAAGCCAAACCAAGGTTTGATCTGAGGTTTCGTCACAAATTGCCGGTGGGGAAATGTTTTTTCTTGTTGTAGTTTTAAGGATGTGTCCAGTTAAAGGGCCTTTCCACTTGGTTTTCAACACCCCCCTTGGGGAAAAAGACTTTCCCGTCGGTGGTGGCGAGCTCAGCAAAGGGCTGGCCAATTCCCTTTTTTCCCCCATACCCAGGTTGTGCGTGGGGAAAACTCCTCACCTCGTTCTTTTGGGGATTTTAAGTGGGGGTAAAACAGCCTTGTGGCCCAACAAACCCAAACTACCCCGGGGGGTTTGGGCAAGTGACTATGCCTTCTGCCAGCACTCATTACGGGGGTCAAAAAAAGGAGCCAAGAAATGAGTAGGGAAATAAACCCAAATTTTCCCATGTAAAAACACTGCGGGAAAGGGCCAAAAAAAGCCCCTCGTAAAAGGTGCGGTTGAGGTCACCAACAATTATTTTATGTTAAAGTTGTGGGAGCAGGGGGAGTAAAATTTTTTTAAATTGGAAGTTGATAGGGTCTGCATGTTGCCCTGAGGTCTGTCATTGCACATGCTAGTACAGGGGTTACTAGTTTTATCCCGGGCTTAAAGGGGAACATCATTTCAAGATGTGTAGGGTGGAAAACATCAATGTGCGGGCATGAACACTTTTGGGAGAACCCACACGCAAAAACCACCTCCTTCCTTGCCGGGTTCTTCTCATCCATGGGGGTGTAGCCAGCAAAATTTTTGCAAAAAATTTTTGGGGGTCCTGTCCCTCCAAAAAAGTTTCAAAAAACAGCTATCATGTCCGGGCGTTTGAGTGTTCACAAAAAATATGTGTGAGCTCTCCAACATTGTAAAGAAACCTCTAATGTTGGCCGACGGGGTGCTGTAGACTGGGGTCTCCTTCCCTCTCTCTTTTTTCTCTTTTCTCCCTCCCCTCCTCCCCTCTCTCTCTTTCTTTCTCCCTTTCTTCTTTTCCCTTTTTCCCTCTCTTCTTTCTCTCTCTCTTTACTCATGTACTGGCTTCTCCCCCTCCCACCCACCCCTTTTCCCGACCCCCCAAAACCGTTTTGGGCCGGGCTGGAGGGTTTAGGGGGGGGGGAGGGAAAGGGGGGGGATAGCCTCCCCTTCCCCCCTCCCCCCCACCCCCGTCCTCTAAAACCTCCCCAAAAAAACCCTATCCATTATCCACCCCCCCACCCCCACCGCTCCCTCTCCTTTCCCCCCTTCCCCCTCAACCCTCTTTCCCCCCCCCTCTCAGCCCTCCTTTTTCCCCCCCCCCTCTCAAACCCTTTTCGCTGGGTTTCTCAACAGTAATTGGGAGGAAAAAAGAAGAAAAGGGGGAAAAGGAAGGGGAGGAGGTGGGGGAGGGGGAAAAGGAAAAGGGGGATAGGAATGGGAGGGGGCGGGGGGAGGGGGAAAGGGGGAAAGCCCTTTGGGGGGAATAACCCAGGATAAAACCCCCGTCAATGGCTTTTTTTTCCTCAAGGTGTCCCCTGGTTGGTTGGTAACGCTCTGGCTTCACACACTGAAATTTCCCTGATTCGATCCCGGGGGGTGGAGATAGTGTGGGCGTATTCCTTAAAAACAAACCTTTCTTCCTGTTTACCCATTGTAAATAGGTACCCCGGATGTTTTGTCACCGTTTCACCTGCTATCCCTGTTCACCTAGGTAAGTAGGGACCTGGGTGTTAGTCCCAGTGATATGGGTGGCATCCCGGGGGAGGGGAGAAGCTCAAAAAAAAAAAAAAAAAATAATATTAATAAAAAAATAATAATAATAAAAATTAAAAATTAAAAATTTTAACAAAAAATTAAATTTTTTTACCAAAACCTTTTTAAAAGAAACCTTTGCTGACATCAATTTACCTATTGTAAGGGAAAATCCCCCGGTGAGGGCCCCGGATGGCCCCCCACACCAGTCCACTAAACACCCGGTACCCCCCTTACCCGTTGGGGAAGTGTCAGGGAGGTGTAAGGGAACTAAAAACCCATTTCCTACCTTTCTGCTAGGGGAAAATTTTTCAGCAGGGTTTTAAAAGGGAAACTAAACACCCAGGTACCTACCTACTGCTAGGTGAAGTGTCAGCAGGTGAAGGTTAAAATAACACCCAGGACCCACCCACTGCTAGGTGAAAAGGGGCAGCAGGTGTAAGGTAACCCAACACCCAGGTCCTCCCTTTCTTGGGGAGGTGAAAGTGTCAGCAGGGGTTTTAAAAAAACTAACACCCAATACCTCCTTTTCTGCCCAAAGGGGAAAATGCCCCAGGGGAAGGTAACTAAACCCAGGTACCCCACTTTCGGGTAGGTGAAAGGGTCAGCAGGGTAAGGTTTAAATAACACCCCGGTAAATACCTTTCTGCTAGGTGAAACAGTGTCAGCGGTGTAAAAGGGAACAAAAACCCAGGTACCTACTTACTGCTTGGTGAACATTTTCAGCAGTTTAAAGGGAAATAAACCCCCGGTACCTACTTTCTGCTAGGGGAAAAAGTGCCCCAAGGGGGGAAGGTAACTAAAAACCCAGGGACCTAATTACTGCTAGGTGGGAAAAGGGGTCAGCAGGTGTAAGGTAACTAAAAACCCAGGTACCTACTTCCCGCTAAGGGTTTAAAAAGTGTCAGGAAAGGGGTAAGGTAAAATAAAACCCAGGTACCCCTTACGCAAAGGGGAACCCGTGTTTACAGGTTTAAAGGGAACTAACAAACCCCGGTAACCTACTTTTCTGCTAGGGAAAAAGTGCCCAAAAGGGGTAAGGTAACTAACAAACCCAGGTACCCCATTACTGCCCAGGGGAAAAGTGCCAAAGTGTAAGGGAACTAAAAACCCGGTACCTAAATTACTTTCCAGGTGAACTTGCCAACAGGGGTAAGGGAAAATAAACCCAGGGGACCCCACTTTAATGTAAAAAAAGGGGAAAGTTTTAGGGGGGGGGGTAAAGGTTTAAAAAGGGGAAAAAGGTAAAAATGGAAAGGGAAAAGGAACAGGTTGGGGAAGGTAATAA
>NW_026476738.1:0-10211 GCF_026875155.1 Cherax quadricarinatus
GAAAGGGTTCATCACGATTGTTGTTAGGGAACACATATGCAACAGTTAGGTATCTTTTTTATGAAACGTTTCGCCTACACAGTAGGCTTCTTCAGTCAGTACAGAAAAGTTGATAGAAGCAGAAGATACTTGAAGACGATGTAATCAGTCCATCACCCTTAAAGTTTTGAGGTGGTCAGTCCCTCAGTCTGGAGAAGAGCATTGTTCCATAGTATGAAACAATATGGAGAAGAAGTGACAGGATGGAGCTTTTTATAGCGCCAAGAGGTGAGACGTAGGCCACTAGGAGAGGTAAGAACTCAGATGTTGAGAAGTCAGGTCCCTCTCAAATCCAGCCCCTCTCACTAGTGGAAGTTGTCGAAGTTGATTGCAGGTCTGTACCAAGATACCCTTGTGTTGCATGGGTCTGACAGATTGAACATTAAAATGTATAAAATACCGACAGGTTGTTAGGTAAAGACACATATGCAACAGTTAGGTATCTTTATTATGAAACGTTTCGCCTACACAGTAGGCTTCTTCAGTCAAGTACAGAAAAGTTGATAGAAGCAGAAGATACTTGAAGACGATGTAATCAGTCCATCACCCTTAAAGTTTTGAGGTGGTCAGTCCCTCAGTCTGGAGAAGAGCATTGTTCCATAGTATGAAACAATATGGAGAAGAAGTGACAGGATGGAGCTTTTTATAGCGCCAAGAGGTGAGACGTAGGCCACTAGGAGAGGTAAGAACTCAGATGTTGAGAAGTCAGGTCCCTCTCAAATCCAGCCCCTCTCACTAGTGGAAGTTGTCGAAGTTGATTGCAGGTCTGTACCAAGATACCCTTGTGTTGCAGTGTCTGACAGATTGAACATTAAAATGGTATAAAATACCGACAGGTTGTTAGGTAAGACACATATGCAACAGTTAGGTATCTTTATTATGAAACGTTTCGCCTACACAGTAGGCTTCTTCAGTCAAGTACAGAAAAGTTGATAGAAGCAGAAGATACTTGAAGACGATGTAATCAGTCCATCACCCTTAAAGTTTTGAGGTGGTCAGTCCCTCAGTCTGGAGAAGAGCATTGTTCCATAGTATGAAACAATATGGAGAAGAAGTGACAGGATGGAGCTTTTTATAGCGCCAAGAGGTGAGACGTAGGCCACTAGGAGAGGTAAGAACTCAGATGTTGAGAAGTCAGGTCCCTCTCAAATCCAGCCCCTCTCACTAGTGGAAGTTGTCGAAGTTGATTGCAGGTCTGTACCAAGATACCCTTGTGTTGCAGTGTCTGACAGATTGACATTAAAATGGTATAAAAACCGACAGGTTGTTAGCGCCTCTTGGCGCTATAAAAAGCTCCATCCTGTCACTTCTTCTCCATATTGTTTCATACTATGGAACAATGCTCTTCTCCAGACTGAGGGACTGACCACCTCAAAACTTTAAGGGTGATGGACTGATTACATCGTCTTCAAGTATCTTCTGCTTCTATCAACTTTTCTGTACTTGACTGAAGAAGCCTACTGTGTAGGCGAAACGTTTCATAATAAAGATACCTAACTGTTGCATATGTGTCTTACCTAACACCTGTCGGTATTTTATACCATTTTAATGTTCAATCTGTCAGACACTGCAACACAAGGGTATCTTGGTACAGACCTGCAATCAACTTCGACAACTTCCACTAGTGAGAGGGGCTGGATTTGAGAGGGACCTGACTTCTCAACATCTGAGTTCTTACCTCTCCTAGTGGCCTACGTCTCACCTCTTGGCGCTATAAAAAGCTCCATCCTGTCACTTCTTCTCCATATTGTTTCATACTATGGAACAATGCTCTTCTCCAGACTGAGGGACTGACCACCTCAAAACTTTAAGGGTGATGGACTGATTACATCGTCTTCAAGTATCTTCTGCTTCTATCAACTTTTCTGTACTTGACTGAAGAAGCCTACTGTGTAGGCGAAACGTTTCATATAAAGATACCTAACTGTTGCATATGTGTCTTACCTAACAACCTGTCGGTATTTTATACATTTTAATGTTCAATCTGTCAGACACTGCAACACAAGGGTATCTTGGTACAGACCTGCAATCAACTTCGACAACTTCCACTAGTGAGAGGGGCTGGATTTGAGAGGGACCTGACTTCTCAACATCTGAGTTCTTACCTCTCCTAGTGGCCTACGTCTCACCTCTTGGCGCTATAAAAAGCTCCATCCTGTCACTTCTTCTCCATATTGTTTCATACTATGGAACAATGCTCTTCTCCAGACTGAGGGACTGACCACCTCAAAACTTTAAGGGTGATGGACTGATTACATCGTCTTCAAGTATCTTCTGCTTCTATCAACTTTTCTGTACTTGACTGAAGAAGCCTACTGTGTGGCGAAACGTTTCATAATAAAGATACCTAACTGTTGCATATGTGTCTTACCTAACAACCTGTCGGTATTTTATACCATTTTAATGTTCAATCTGTCAGACACTGCAACACAAGGGTATCTTGGTACAGACCTGCAATCAACTTCGACAACTTCCACTAGTGAGAGGGGCTGGATTTGAGAGGGACCTGACTTCTCAACATCTGAGTTCTTACCTCTCCTAGTGGCCTACGTCTCACCTCTTGGCGCTATAAAAAGCTCCATCCTGTCACTTCTTCTCCATATTGTTTCATACTATGGAACAATGCCTTCTCCAGACTGAGGACTGACCACCTCAAAACGGGTGACTTCTTGATACGATCCAGGATTGTTTTTTAAAACAGTTTGTGACAGAGCCAACTAGGGAAATAACCTCCTTGACTTGGTTCTTGCCAGTAGGGAAACACTAATTAATAATCTTGAGGTAAATGATGAGCTTTGGGGAGAGTGATCACAAATCACTCAGTTTTAACATATCATGGAATTCCCCTAATAATGGCAATCAAGTCTCCGTCCCTGACTTTCGCTTGGCTGATTTCATAGGACTGAAAAATTACTTAGGTGGGCTGAACTGAATGACCTGACTAGGGGTCAGGTAGGTGGTGATGGTTGCCGATATGATGCTTTCCAGGGCATAGTTCTAGCTGCTCAGTCAAATATGTTCCAATAGGGAAATCAGATCAAACAAAAATGATCCTAAATGGATGAACAATAGATTAAAATATCTGATTGGTCAAAAAGAGAGGCATATATAGGCAAATCAAAGAAGGAGAGGGGCAATTAAGAAATCGATATATTCAGTTAAAGAGAGAACTAAAAAAGGGAATTAGAAAAGCAAAAAGAGATTATGAGGTTAAAGTTGCAAGAGAATCGAAGACTAACCCAAAAGGATTCTTTCAGGTATACAGAAGTAAGATCAGGGACAAGATAGGCCCACTCAAAAGTTCCTCGGTCAGCTCACTGACAGTGATAAGGAAATGTGTAGATTTTTAACACATACTTCCTCTCAGTTTTTACACAGGAGGATACCAGTGATATTCCAGTAATGATAAATTATGTAGAACAGGACGATAATAAACTGTGCACTATTAGGGTCACAAGTGACATGGTCCTTAGGCAAATAGATAAATTAAAACCTAACAAATCCCCAGGCCCTGATGAACTGTATGCAAGGGTTCTAAAGGAATGTTAAAGAGGAGCTTAGCACACCTTTGGCTAATCTTTTCAACATATCACTACAAACTGGCATGGTGCCAGATAAGTGGAAAATGGCAAATGTGATACCTATTTTCAAAACAGGTGACAGGTCCTTAGCTTCGAACTATAGACCAATAAGCCTAACCTCCATAGTGGGAAAATTTATGGAATCAATAATTGCCGAGGCAGTTCGTAGCCACCTTGAAAAGCATAAATTAATCAACGAATCTCAGCATGGTTTTTACAAAGGGACGTTCCTGCCTTACGAATTATTAACTTTTTTCACTAAGGTATTTGAGGAGGTTGATCATGGTAACGAATGATATTGTGTATATGGACTTCAGTAAGGCTTTTGACAGGGTCCCACATCAGAGACTATTGAGGAAAATTAAAGCACATGGAATAGGAGGAGAAATTTTTTCCTGGATAGAGGCATGGTTGACAAATAGGCAGCAGAGAGTTTGCATAAATGGGGAGAAATCAGAGTGGGGAAGCGTCACGAGCGGTGTTCCACAGGGGTCAGTGTTGGGCCCCTGCTGTTCACAATCTACATAAACGACATAGATGAGGGCATAAAGAGCGACATCGGCAAGTTTGCCGATGACACCAAAATAGGCCGTCGAATTCATTCTGACGAGGACATTCGAGCACTCCAGGAAGATTTGAATAGACTGATGCAGTGGTCGGAGAAGTGGCAGATGCAGTTTAATATAGACAAATGCAAAGTTCTAAATGTTGGACAGGACAATAACCATGCCACATATAAACTAAATAATGTAGATCTTAATATTACGGATTGCGAAAAAGATTTAGGAGTTCTGGTTAGCAGTAATCTGAAACCAAGACAACAGTGCATAAGTGTTCGCAATAAAGCTAATAGAATCCTTGGCTTCATATCAAGAAGCATAAAAATAGGAGTCCTCAGGTTGTTCTTCAACTCTATACATCCTTGGTTAGGCCTCATTTAGATTATGCTGCACAGTTTTGGTCACCGTATTACAGAATGGATATAAATTCTCTGGAAAATGTACAAAGGAGGATGACAAAGATGATCCCATGTATCAGAAACCTTCCTATGAGGATAGACTAAGGGCCCTGAAACTGCACTCTCTAGAAAGACGTATAGAATTAGGGGGGATATGATGAGGTTTATAAGTGGAAGACAGGAATAAATAAAGGGGATGTAAATAGTGTGCTGATAATATCTAGCCTAGACAGGACTCGCAGCAATGGTTTTAAGTTGGAAAAATTCAGATTCAGGAGGGATATAGGAAAGTACTGGTTTGGTAATAGAGTTGTGGATGAGTGGAACAAACTCCCAAGTACCGTTATAGAGGCCAGAACGTTGTGTAGCTTTAAAAATAGTTGGATAAATACATGAGTAGATGTGGGTGGGTGTGAGTTAGACCTGATAGCTTGTGCTAACGGGTCGGTTGCCGTGTTCCTCCCTTGAGTCAATGTGACCTGACTGACTAGGTTGGGTGCATTGGCTAAGCCGGTAGGGACTTGGACCTGCCTCGCATGGGCCAGTAGGCCTTCTGCAGTGTTCCTTCGTTCTTATGTTCTTATGTTCTTAAAACTTTAAGGGTGATGGACTGATTACATCGTCTTCAAGTATCTTCTGCTTCTATCAACTTTTCTGTACTTGACTGAAGAAGCCTACTGTGTAGGCGAAACGTTTCATAATAAAGATACCTAACTGTTGCATATGTGTCTTACCTAACAACCTGTCGGTATTTTATACCATTTTAATGTTCCATCACGATTGTGTTTCAAGCATACTTGCAGTGCTTAGTTATTATTAATTAACACGTCGGCAGTTTCCACCACGGCAGGGTGGCCCGAAAAAGAAAACTTTCATCATTCACTCCATCATTGTCTTGCCAGGGGCGTGCTTATACTACAGTTATAAATCTGCAACATTAACACCCCTCCTTCAGAGGGGTGTTAATATTGCTTAGTTATGATTATAATAATAATCAAGCATACTCTGTACCCAGGACAACCCACTGTAAGTACATATTTAGTTATGCAATAGTAACTTCCTCCCCCCACTGAATTTACAAGTTAAGACGAGGTACCCGACCTTAACTTACTTGGAAATCCCAGCACTAAGGTGCACTGCCACCACCCCTTTACCCTATGACACCAGTAAACAGGTACCCCAGGCAGGGCTTTCAAGAGAAATTTTGCAAGGTGGAACAAGATTGTTTTGGGCGAGGCTGAAGCTTCTCTCAAAAGGCCGGGCCACCTCTTGGAAAACGCCTGGGCCGGGCGCTTATACCGGCGAATCTACAACAATTCTCTCAAAATTGAGAATTTGCAAGTTTAATAAAACCACTGGTAAAGTTTCATAAATGCTTTATTTTCTGAGCAGGAGAATGACCAGATAACATATACTTCATAGATTTTGAAAACTTTTGTTGACCTATAACTATACAAGTGCCTAATTTTTTATTTATTAAACGTTTAATATGTTCTTTAAAAGTAAAATAAATTCTTAAAAGTTTAATATTACTAGACTGCTTAGTGAAATGAGCTTTCCTGGCTTTTTTGTCTGCAAAATTTATGATAACACTATCAAAATCAGTTTCTCTGGTAATGTTTGATTCAATACTCAGTCTTACTAAACCAGTAAGTTGGGTTGGACACAGTTAACCTTTAAAAGTTTTGGGTATGTTGAGTTGGGCAAAATTTTTTCTGCTGACGCTACTGTAGCTGGAATTGTCAACAATATTCTCAAACTAACACAAACATTTGGAAATATCTCACAAAGTTTGTAGTCTGTTAATATATTTAGCAGTTCTAAAGCTTTCACTTCTGGTTTTCCACAATTTGCTTTATGTACTTAATGATAAATGTTGCATTTCTGCTGCAAAATCGTCATTAATGTGCCGGCTTACCCCACCCCTTTCTCTCATAGGCCCTGACCCCAGGTACTTATTTAATGCTAAAGGAAAAAGTACAATCAGTTTACAAGTTTTTTTCCATAGGTTCCGTTCACTTGGGATTCAACCTAGTGAGGTGTAGTCATTCCCACGGGACTATGAGTACTCGGTATTCCTTACACATATGTGGTATTTCCTCACCGTAGCTCATCCAAGTCTACCTTGCAGCCGCTTGCTTTGGCTTAACTAAGCTGGCAGATGGTCGAATTGTTAGGTTTAAAGCCTATCAACCATAAGAGGGATCAGCAAGACTACACTGCTGATCTAACTGATGTACTGACAACAATACAAAGACACGCTGTAAGCAAGTTTTTATACGGACGTTTCACTAGTTGCGCAGCGTGTCTTCAAGGCTGTTTCACTGCTACATTGCCAATCAAGAATGTTTTTAATCCCCTAAAATATTGATTAGTCATATTTCAGTTCATATACAATGAGAGATACAGACCTTTTGGAGCGCATTCCTTTTCTGACATGTCTAGTAAAATTAGGCACATAAGCAATTTCTTCTTAAAATATATTTGATACAATTTAATTATAAAACATCTGTATTAAAAGCTATACATTTAGTAAAAGGAATATTTACATACAAATAATTATCTGTTTAATGAAGCAAGGCCTTGACATACAATTTACAGTAATTTGTGACGTACATACATCACTTCACTTCACTTCTTGACCAGAGCTTTGGTAAGATGGGTTTCCAAGGAAGAAGGATGGGTAAGGATAGAAATATTGGAAAAGGATGAGAGAGGGGGAGAGAGGTAGGATATAAAAGGTAAGTGGCCCAACCACTTTGGTGTAATTTAAAAAGTGTATGTGGAATAATAAAATATTCTTGAAGGGGTATAATACTAACCCATCAGAGTCACATAGATATAACAGATATATAAGTACATGAATTGGTAGTAAATATACAAGTTGCAACTGCCTTTTTTTTGCGATTGCACAACGGATATTTAAGCGACAATGAAGGCAATAATTTCCTGGCCAGTTCATAAAGAATTACTTTTCACATCAGCTTCTTACAAGGTGGTGTCCCGCCATAGTAAATGTAGCATAATTTTAACAGTAGAATGTTGTACAAGATATCTCCCTAATTGGGGGCGATGATTTTCTTAGTAAACATAGAAGGGTTCTGGTGTTACCCAATCATCTTCATCTGCAAGGAGGTTGCTCAGTATCATTGGTCGATGGTAATCATCTTTATGGATAAAACGACGGACCCTCTGTGGGAGAGTCATTCTTTGAGTCCTGTGAGGAGGAGTATTGATGATATAATCCGTGGTATTTTCAATTTGTAGAGGATGTTCTCTATCTGGCATGTAGAGTTCTTGCATTGCATAGAGTTGTTTCTTTTTCAGGGTGTCGAGGCGTACATTTAAGGCAGTAATATCTAGTTGTACGTGTAAATCTGCCATTTTAACTCTGTCTCTCCTCCTGGTACCCGCAATGAAGCGAAGAGCTCTATTCTGGACCCGTTGCAACCGTAGCATGTTGGTCTTTGTTGTTAATGACATTGGGACACGGGTATTCGAGTATAGGTCTTATTATCATTTTATACAGATGTTTTTTGACATGTGGAGGGGCTTGATTGAATCTAAAGAGACTGCTAAGACCGGCTTTGGCTATGTTGATCTTTTTATTTACATGAGATGTTGAGTGGAGCAGCCTGTCTATTTCATATCCCAAGATCTTGTTAGGGTTTCTAATGGCTACAGGTGTACCTCTGATGGAGATACCCCCTTTATCTTCGATGGTTGATGCAAAACATCCTATCGTGCTAACAAGGACTTTGTCAGGGTTAGTTGTAATTCTCCATTTCTTTTCCCAATTAGATTTTCGACGAAGTTCTATATTCATTTCTTCTATGACTCTCTCATACTTGTATTTTCCTGTTACCGGAGTTGATGAGACGACATGGATAACATCATCTGCAAACTGCGTTATAATTGTATCATTAAACTCTGGTTGAGGAAGGTCATTCACATAAATGTTGAAGAGAATTGGACTAAGACAAGAATCTTGTGCATACATCACTGCTATTAGAATATTAAGTCGAATCTCCCTTGCTGTGGCGTGGTATAATACCTGCTTCTACCATCTCGTCAAACATGTCTAGGAACCTGGGTTTGAGAAGACCGTCTTCTCTGCTGATCATCTTCAATAAGACTTCCTGCCGCTGTTTAGCGAACTCCTCCATCTTGTCGTCCGTTATACCCTCGAAATCCGGGGCGTCTTCGACCTCGCTCAAGATGATGGGTACTACGAACATGCCCGCAATACACCCGTATTCCATTTTGCGGCGGTACTCCTGACGCAGCTCTTCAAGGGTGAATGGAACCGGAGTGTTCGCAGCTCTTAGGACTTCGCAGAAGGAGGTGTAATACACACCAAGGAAGAGCTCTACGTTCGGAGAGCGGTCAGGGCCGTTGAAGCTGGAGTACAAGAAGTAGTTGAGGTCGACGGCGGGGGACACTCGACGCATGCCTTGTAGGTCCACCAGCATCACTTCTACGGGATCTCCGGCAGCGTTGTATCTGTTTGAGGTTGTGGGTAAGGTTAAGTTGTTTCTCAAAAGATTAAAGCTTGAGGTAAAGAGTGAAAAGATACAGTGCTGGTACTACTAGGCACAATGAAAGGGAGAATAACATCATTAATAATAATAATTATTATTATTATTATATAATTGAAAAGTAAAAATGTATGTTGCTATGGTAATTTAAAATATGAGACACAAATGAGTACAGTGTTATGTACAGATATAGGCCGGGTCACCATCTGGGAAAGACCCGGGTCGGGACAGTACCGGCGAATCTAGAAGTAGTATAGACAAATATTATAAGATTGTTAAACGGTTGACTTATTATTAGCAGATTAAACTTTGGGAGAAAATATGTATTGGCAGGCGATGCAACCTACCCCCAGTGAAAAGTAGGGGCGTCACTGGTACACTAAGAGAAAACGCAGTAAGTGTCCGGGGCCCAAGACTGTTCAACAGCCTCCCACCAGCAATAAGGGGCATAACGGGAAGACTCCTGGTTGTCTTCAAGAGGGAGCTGGACAGATACCTAAAGACGGTGCCGGATCAGCCGGGCTCTGGTTCGTACGTTGGTTTGCGTGCGGCCAGCAGTAACAGCCTCGTTGATCAGGCCCTGATCCACCGGGAGGCCTGGTCGTGGACCGGGTCGCGGGGGCGCTGATCCCCGGAATACCCTCCAGGTAGACTCCAGGTAGCATTAATGAGGATAAAATTAATACAAGTGAACCCTAAGAACATTAGTTTATAAATGTTCTGTGTAAATTTTTTTTTGTATATCCCCCAGTTTCAGCACAAACTAATATATCTATTATATTCAATGGGAACAGTAAACCCGTAGGGTGTTACCCAACACCTGGAGAACGGGAGATAATCAGGCTGTGATCGATGTGGGTCAGTGGACTACCAGCAGCAACAGTCTGGTTGACCAGGCTAGCACCAGAGGAGCCTAGCCCAAGGACGGGCTCATCAGATATAAGGTATAGGATATCGAGGAAGAGGGCAAATTTTTCAAAATTTAGTCGAGATGAGCAGATATTTGGAGTGGATCATCAGAGTTTGGGTCTAAGAAAAACGAGGTGAATCTGAAATTTATGAGGGGAAAATGGTGAGTGGTGGGACTGGGAAGCA
>NW_026476739.1:0-10243 GCF_026875155.1 Cherax quadricarinatus
TTGACATTTAATAGTATCAGATTCTCTTTCATCCATAAATGCTCTCAACTCATTAAGTATAAATTAAGTCATGTTTGTGTCAAAGCCAGACAAGGTATGTAAATGTGGACAATGAGTCAGAGTGCACATACCTGGAGTTTACCTGGAGAGAGGTTCCGGAGGTCAATGCTCCCCCCCCCGCCCGTCTGTGACCAGGTCTCCTGTGGATCAAGCCTGATAAACCAGGCTGTGGCTGCTGGCTGCACGCCAACCCTACGTACGAGCCACAGCCCGGCTGATCAAGAACCCCCTTTAGGTGCTTGTCCAGTGCCAGCTTGAAGACTGCCAGGGGCCTGTTGGTAATCCCCTTGAGTGCTGGGAGGCAGTTGAAAACATCCCTCGGGCCTTAACACTTAGGTATGGTCCTCTAACGGATAGTTGACAACCCTTCTTTTCATGTGGGGATGGTGCATCGTCTGGCAAGTCTTTTGCTTCGTATGAGTGATTTTCGTGTTCAAGTTCGTACTAGTCCCACTAGGATTTTCCAGGGTATATAATCATGTATCTCTCCCCTCCTGCCGTTCCAGGGAATACAGTTTAGGAACCTCAAGCGCTCCCATAATTGAGGTGTTTTATCTCCTTAAGGCCCGTGAAAGTTCTCTGTACATTTTCTATGCCGGCAATTTCAGCTGCCTGGAAAGGTGCTGTTATGTGCAGCAATATTCCAGCCTATGTAGAACAAGTGACCTAAAGATGTGTCATCATGGGCTTGGCCCCATAGTTTTGAAGGTTCTCATTATCCATCCTGTCATTTTTCTAGCAGATCGATTGATACATTTTATGGTCCTTGAAGAGGTAGAACCTCCGACATGATCACTCCCAGGTCTTTGACGTAGGTGGTTTTTCGCTCTATTTTGTTGCCAGAATATGTTTATACTCTGATGAAGATTTAATTGCATAATGTTTACCAATAGAGTAATGAAATTTCTCATCGTGACTTCATATGTTTTTCTGCAGCCACTGAAAGATTTGGTTATGTCCCGCCTGAGCTTTGGCAGTGTCTGCAATGAAGACACTGTCATGCAGATTCCGGGTGTCATCTTGCAAAGTAGACACGGAGCTGTGGCTGAACATCCTTGTCTATGTCGATATAGGATGATGAACAAGATGGTAGCGAGTACTGTGCCTTGTGGAACAGAGCTTTTCACCGTAGCTGCCTCACTTTAACTCTGTTGACAGACTCCTCTGTGTCGTTAGTGCGAAATTTATAGATCCACGACCGAACTTTTTCCTGATATGCCTTAGCACGCATTTAGTACGCTATTACGCCTGGTCCACACTTGTCGAAGGCTTTGCAAAGTCGTATAATATTCATCTGCATTCTTTTTTGTCTTCCTAGTGCATTTAGGACCTTTTCGTAGTGATCCAATAGTTGAGACAGACAGGAGCGACCTGCTAACCCATGTTGCCCTGGGTTGAGTAACTGAAGGTATTTCTAGCTATGGTTGGTGATCTTGCTTCTTAGGACCTTTCAAAGATTTTTTATGTATAAGAGTAGGCTATTGGTCTGTATTCTTTGCAGTTGCTTTACTTCCCTTTGTGGAGAGGGCTATGTTCGTTGTTTTTAGTAACTGTGGGACACCCCCGTTTCCATCTCCCTCTCCGTAGGAGGAAAGCTCGTGATAGGGGCTTCACATGCATTTTCATGATGAACAAGAGTTCCATGAGTCTGGCCCCTGGGGCAGAGTGCATGGCATGCCATTATCGCCATGTTAGAAGTCATTTGCGTCAGGATAACATCGATAGCTTTGTTAATCAAATTTTTTGGCTCCTCATAGAAAAAATCATTTTGATCTTCGACTCTCATCCTGGTTACGCTTGCATAACTGAGTCATATTGGTACTTGAGTACTCACTCATTTCCTGCTGTCATCTGTGTAGGACCCATCTTGTTTATTTAGGCCAATACAGGACGTTGTTCCGATTTGATTGGCATAGAGAAGAAATACTTTTTGGGTTCTTTCGATTTCATTTATGCTTTAGTTTTCTTCCGCTATTCCTGACTCTAAAGGATTCTTAAGCTAAGTTCGATGCTGCTATTTCTCGACCAGTGTCTACCTACGCTTTCAGATATTATGAACCTCTTTAGCCGCTCTTTCATTCTTTTTCGTCGCCCTGTAAAGGAAGCGCCGGTCTCTTTCTATATACATCTACTCCTCTTTTTTATTAGAGTACTAAGCCTGTTGCAACATCGAGTGCCACCGATTTAATCTGTCCTAGTCACAAGTTGGGTCTGTGATGCTTAGTATATTTTTCCCACTTATATCTGTTAGGACTTGGTTTACTTGGTCCCACTTTATGTTTTGTTATTGAATGAATTTGGTGACTGCTCCCCTCGTCACTAAATCACATTATGTCGGTCTGGGGCTCCGCCAACATGACTGACCCCAATTATGTTGTGATCTGAGTATATTGTTTTTGATATGTGACATTCTTATCTAGAACATCATTGTTAGTGAAGATGAGGTAATGTGATTCTCCATCTATTAGGGCTCTATTATTTGCTGTTAAAATAGAATTTTGTGCAGAAGATATAAAAGTTCGCGAGAGTGTGAGTTTTCATCAAGCTGCCTCTGTGGGTATTACTGCAACAGTATATTTTGCTATATTTCCTCCATTTTAGGTGCCTAAGTGAAATCCGCCCAGGAGCAAGATGTTGGGTCAGATCTAGAAGATTTCCAGACAGTGGTCAATTTTAACAGCTGTTCCTGGAAATGCTGGATTTGCTTCCCGGAGGCTTGTAGCCTACCACAATGACCGGTTTTTGGTTCTCGACTCATTACTGTAAAACTTCCACTACATCATTTATGCATTTAGCAGTTTTTCTTGCAAACAAGTGACTCTGCAATGTAGAGGCCAACCCCCCCCCTTTTTCCTGTTCACTCTGTCACATCTGTATAGGTTGTAAACCTGGGATCCATATATCGTTGTCCAAGTGATCCTTTATGTGGTCTCAGTTAAAAAACCGCGAACATTGCCTTTGCCTCTGCAAGCAGTCCACGGATGAAAGGTATTTTGTTGTTTGTTGCAGGCTTAGACCCTGTAAATTGCCAAGAAGAATGTTATCGGTACTGTGGTATTGTTGGAACTGGGGGGGATTTTTTTTTCCGGCATTAGTATCTGTAACTTTTGGTTTGGGTGGAGCCATCGACTGGTTCCACTCCAGGAATGACTGTTAGGTGTACGATTTCTTCCATTCTCCTGTCAGTTTATTTTCCTTCCTGGCACTAAAAACCTCTCCCTCCTTGAGGCTGAGGCTACCCAGGTTTTCCCTGGCCCTGATTTTTTGTTTCTTTTTGTCCCCTTTTAGATGGTATCCAGGCAATATAAGTATAGCAAAGTCTTTTCCTGTACGTGTATATCATCTCAAATTGGTCCTCAAATGCATGTTAGAACTGATAAATTGGCTAAGCTGTATCTTTCAAAGAGGGAGTTATATTACAATCTTTGGGTTGTCAGGTAGCAGTTTGAAAGCCCCAATTAATACCTAAAGAACTTCAAATGAACTTTATTGACTTAAGACTAGGGAGATTGACACAAGTCATCCATCTATCATCATTCTATCATGCAGGAGGAGCACAGTCTATGGTGCATCCAACACTATAAGCAGACTCTTGATGTCACTTAACCGCTCGGCTCCGGCTGGGTTACAAGTAACTTGGCAGGTTAAATCACCCCACCAGATTAGACCAAACGAACAGTTAAACTTTGCCAGATGATTATTGTCACACCTTGCGTCATTATTGTACAGGAGTGTGATAAAATTAATGAATGTAGAAACAAGTCACTCAGAATTTCAAGAAATGCAAAGTATTTTATCCACATTGGTATGATAAAAGACCCTCTGGAGGAAATACCCTGACTTGCTAGCTGTAAATAATGCATTGGCCATGTATGTACTACATCTATTTGTACTCACCTATTTTGTTTGCAGGGATCGATACTCAGCTCCTGTCCCCGCCTCTTCCTGAACGCTACTTGTCCTCCTCTCTCTCTGCTTCCTGAAGCTTGTCATACCTCTTCTTAAAACAATGTAGTTCCTTCCTCCACTACTTCACTTGCTAGGCTTATTCCACTTGCTGACAACTCTATGACTGAAAAAATACAACCTAACGACCCTGTGACTCGTCTGAAGTCTTCAGCCTTCCAGTTGTACCCCTTGTCCCCTGTCCCTCTCTGGAACATCTATCCTGTCCACCTTATCTATCCCGCAGAATCTTGTAGGTCGTTATCATTTCTCCCCTGACCCTTCTGTCCTCCATAGTCGTCAGTCCGATTTCCCATAACCTTTCGTCGTACGACATTCCTTGCTCTCTGGAAAGCCCTTGTTTTGCAAACCTTATGTACTTTTCTCTAACTTCCTTGACGTGCTAGACAGGTGTGGGTTCCAGACTGGTGCTGCATACTCAGTATGGGCCTAACATACACAGGTACAGTGTCTTGAACGATTTCCCCCCCCCCCCTTTTAAGGTATCAGGAACGCTATTCTCAGTTTGCCAGGCGCCCGTATGCTGCAGCGTTATTTGGTTGATGTGTGCCTCCGGTGAGTGCTCGTGTATTGTCACCCCAAGTCCTTTCTCCCTGAGTGATCTGTAGTCCTTTGTTCACCTAGCCTATACTCTGTCTGCGGTCTTCTTGCCCCTCCCCCCCCAAAAACTTCATGACCTTTGCATTGGCGGATTGAATACGAGAAAGCACAGTTACTGGACCATCATGTCCAGCTCTCCAGTTCTTGCAGTCCTGCCTCATCCTCGTCCGATTAATTCTTGTCATCCAACTACACGCATCTGCGAACAGGGACACTTCAGAGTCTATTCCTTCCATCATGTCGTTCACATATTTCAAAAAATAGCACTGTTCCTAAACTTACCCCTGGGACCCGCTCGTACTGCGCCCTCTGTGATACCTCTTCAGTACCATACTCGTTGCCTGCCTCCCTGTCAGGTATTTCCCTTAACCATTGCTAACCCCCCATTCACGTGCGCAATGATCCCCAGCTTCTGCACTAATCTCTTGTGTTGAACTGTGTCAAATGCTTTCCTGCAGTCAGGAAAATGCAATCTACCCACCCCTCACTCCTCCGTGTCTTACTTCTGTTACCTTCATAAAACTCCAGGAGGTTTTTTGGATACAAGATTTGCTTCCATGAAACCATGCTGGTTTTCAATTTATAAATCTTGTCCTTTTTCCAGGTGTACGACCGCTCTCCTCCGGAAATCTTTCTCCATGACTTTGCACACAATACATGTCCCAGAGACACAGGTCTGTAGTTAGTTCATCGTTTCTGTTTCTTTCTTAAATATGGGGACTACATTGGCTGTCTTTACATTTTTCTGTGTGTGTGTGTGTGTGGTGTTGAGTGTGTGTGTGGTGTGTGTGTGTGTACTCACCTAATTGGACTCACCTAATTGTGGTTGCATTGTCGAGACACAGCTCCTGGCCCCGCCTCTTCACGATCCTACTGACCTCTCTCTCTCTGCTTCCTGAGCTTTGTCATACTCTTCTTAAAACTATGTAGGTTCCTGCCTCCACTACTTCAATTGCTAGTCTATACCACTTGCTGACAACTCTATGACTGAAGAAATACTTCCTAACGTCCCAGTGACTCGTCTGAGTCTTTCAAGCTTCCATTGTGATCCCATTGTCCCCTGTGTCCCGTCTCTGGAACATCCTATCTCTGTCCACCTGTCTATTCCCCGCAGTATCCTTGTATGTCGTTATCATGTCTCCCCTGACCCTTCTGTCCTCCAGTGTCGTCAGTCCGATTTTCCATTAACCTTTCCTCGTACGACATTCCATTGAGCGCTGGGACTAGCCTGTTTGCAAACCTTTGTACTTCTCTAACTACATGACGTGCTTGGACCAGGTGAGGGTTCAGACTGGTGCTGCATACTCCAGTATGGGCCTAACATACACAGTGTACATTGTCTTTGCAACGATTCCTTTTAAGGTATCGGAACGCAATTCTCAGTTTGCCAGGCGCCCGAATGCTTGCAGCGGTTAAATGGTTGCTGTGTGCCACCGGTGTGTGTCTCGGTTGTTATGGGTCACCCCAAGGTCTTTCTCCCTGAGTGAGATCTGTATTCTTGTCCACCTAGCCTATAACACGGTCTGCGGTCTTCTTTGCCCTCCCCAATCTTTCATGACTATGCATTTTGGCTGGATGATTTCGAGAGCCAGTTACTGGACTCACAGTCACCCTCTCCAGGTTCTCTTTGCATCCTGGCCTCATCCTCGTCCGATTTAAAATTTCTTCCATCAACTTCACTCATCTTGAACAGGACACTTCAGAGTCTATTCCTTCAACATGTCGTTCACATATAATCAAAAATAGCACTGTCCTAGAACTGAACCCCTGTGGGAAGCCCCGCTCGCAACAGGCGCCCACTGGATACCTCATCACGTAACCAGGACTCGTTGCTGCCCCCAGTCAGGTATTCCTTAGTCCCTTGCAGTGCCCTTCCTTTTCGTGTGCCGATCCTCCACATCTGCACTAAACTCTGTGGGGAACAGTGTCAAAGGCCTTCCTGCAGTCTAGGAAAACGCAATCTACCCACCCCTCTCTCTCGTGTCATACTTCTTTTACCTTGTCATAAAAACTCCAGGAGGTTTGTGATACAAGATTCCTTCCATGAACCCATGCTGGTTTTCATTTATAATCTTGTTCTTTCCAGTGTTCACCCACTCTCCCCAGATAAATCATCTCCGTGACTTTGCAAAACAATACATGTCAAGACCCAGTCTTAGTTTAGTGCCTCGTTCTGTTCTTTCTAAATATTGGGTACTACATTAGCTGTCTTCCATTTCTCAGGTAGTTTCCCAGGTTTCAAGGATGTGTTGCAGGATTTGTTAGAGGACACACACAAGCATCTCTGCTCCTTCTCTAAGACCCATGGGGAGATGTTGCCGGTCCCATCGCCTTTGAGGGTCAAGTCCAATTAAGAGCTTCTTCCACCTCCTCCTCAGTTGTTCGTAGTCATCCAACACTTGTTGGTATATTCCTCTTGATGTTCCCTTCTGTGCTGTCTTCCCACAGCCCTTCCCTGTCCTCTTACTGTAAAAACTTCCTTAAATCTCTGTTTCAGCTCCTCACATACACCTGATCATTTCTTGTGATCTCCACCCTTCTGTCCCTTAATCTGAATCACCTGTCTTTGACTGGTCGTCCTCCTGATGTGGCGATACACCAGTTCGGGTCAGTCTGATTTCTCGATGGCTATGTCATTTTCACACTGTCGCTGGGCCTCCCTCCATACCTGTGCGATACTCATTCTGGCTCTGCGACTGATCTCCCTATTTTCGTGTGTTCTTCTGCCTTCTGTACTTTTTCCATTCTCTATTCAATTTGGATTTTTGCCTCCTTACACCGTCGGTAAACCCATGGCTTGATCGGTCCTTCCCGTTGTTTCTGTTTATTACATTTTGGGAATGAACCATTTCCACTGCCTCCTTGCATTTTGTTGCTACATATTCCCCCATCATTCATTTACTGGCTTTCCCTCCAGTACCCACTGTCCCACTGACCTCCCGCAGGCATTCTTCAACCCATGTAGTCCCCTCTTTTATAGTCAGGCTTTTCCCAATCTACTCCTTTTATTCCTCTCCACTGCAGCTCTACTATGTATTCAAAGCACAGAACCACCTTGGTCGCTAGCTCTAGGGGACTCTCATACTTGAGGTCCTCAATGTCTGAGCGTGCCATGGGACACAAGGTCCGATCTTGCTTGTGTTATTTTTGGGGGGTGGTTTGTGTTCATCTCCCCTCTCACTCTGGTAGTGTCCTTAACATTTGGTGCATTTGGTTTTCCATCACACGTCCAACATCCTGGCTCTCCATGTTTCGGGACCCACCTTGTGGCTGCCAGGTTTTCCCAGTCACTCTCCCTGTGGTTGAAATTCCCCATAACATCAACTTTGCTCTGCTGGAGTGAGCTCTTCTTGCCACCTCAGCAGAGTTTCCACCATTGCTCTGTTGCTCTCTTCATATTCCCTCTCTTTGGCCTCCTGCAGTCTGTGGTGGATTATCTACAATCACTGCAAATGACCACTTTGTTGTTCCCCAGACTGAAGTGTACCTGCTATGTAGTCTCTTCTCCCGTCCATCTATTCCTTCCATTTTTCTCGAATTCCATCAGTTTTTTTACGAGCAGAGCCACCCCACCTCCCCCCCTGCCCCTTCTATCTTTACCCTCATGTTCTGGGTATCCTGGTGGGAAGATTGCATCTGTTATTGTCTCCCATGAGTTTTGTTTCTGTAACTGCAATGATGTCTTGGGACTTCTCATTGATTCATTCTTGCCATTCCTCATGTTTATCGTTAATCCATCTGCAATTTGTGTACCAAACCTTCAACTTCCTGTTTCTAATACTGTACCTGAGTGTGCAGGGGGTGGAAACGAGGATCGGTGGTGGATGGTTGGTTTTGATTGTTCAGTGCCTTGGGGGTGTCCAATGGCTGAGTCCTTCTGCAGGTTTTCTGGTGGTGCACTTTCCTTCATTTGATCCTGGGTTATTCTGCTCTCCTTTTTACATTTCCTCCATTTCTCCTTTCGTTTTGAACTCTCTCTTTCATTTGGCGTCCTTTCGTCCTGTTTCTGTCTCATCGAGTACACACCTCCGAACTCCTGCTTGCCTCTCAGCGTGCTTTCTCCTGCATGGATCATGAATTCGGTTGATTCTGCCTTGAAAATTTCTTTGAAGGCCGGATTCCTTTTCTTTGTGAACCCCAATTCTCCGAAAATTTGCCACCAGGTCATGTACCCCCTCGCCTATCACCTTCATGATATCTTCAATCACTTTTTTCTCCTCCTGCTTCTTTCATCATAAGTTTCCCCTTTAGCTTCGTCTAGCCCGTCTGTGTGTGTGTGTGTGTGTGGTGTGTGTGTGTGTGTGTGTTGTGTGTGTTTGTGTGTGTTGTGTGTGTGTGCGTGTTTTGTGTGTGTGTTTGTGTGTGTGTGTGTGTGTGTGTGTGTGTTTTGTGTGTGTGTGTGTGTGTTTGTGTGTGTGTGTATGAGTGTGTGTTTCGTGATGTTTTGTGAGTTTGTGTATGTTGTGTGTGTGTGTGTGTGTGTGTGTTTTGTGTGTGGTGTGTGTGTGTGTGTGTGTGTGGTGTGTGTGTGTGTGTTGTCTGTCTGTGTGTGTGCGTTTTGTGTGTGTGTTTTGTGTGTGTGTGTGTGTGTGTGTGTGTGTGTGTTCGTGTGTGTGTGTATGAGTGTGTGTGCGTGAGTGTGTATGAGTTTGTGTATGTGTGTATGTGTTTTGTGTGTTTTGTGTGTGTGTGTGTGTGTGTGTGTGTGGTGTGTGGGTGTGTGTGTGTTTCTCACCTAATTGTGGTTGCAGGGGGCGAGACTCAGCTCCTGGCCCCGCCTCTTCACCGACCGCTACTAGGGCCTCTCTCCCCCTGCTCCATGAGCTTTATCATACCTCGTCTTAAAACTATGTATAGTTTTCCCGCCTCCACTACATCGCTTGCCAGAAATATTCCACTTCCTAACTACTCTATAACTGAAGAAATACTTCCTAACATCCCTTTGACTCATCTGAGTCTTCAGTTTCCAATTGTGTGTGTGTGTGTGTGTTTCTCACCTATTTGTGGTTGCAGGGGTCGAGTCACAGCTCCTGGCCCCGCCTCTTCGCTGATTGCTACTAGGTCCTCTCTCTCCCTGCCCCATGTGTTGTGTGTGTGTGTGTGTGTGTGTGTTGCGTGTGTGTGTGTGTGTGTGTACTCACCTATTTGGGTTTCAGGGTCGAGTCCATTAGCTCCTGGCCCCGCCTCTTCGCTGATTGCTACTAGGTCCTCTCTCTCCTGCCCCATGAGCTCTATCATACCTCGCCTTAAAACTATGTATGGTTCCCGCCTCCACTACGTTTCCCTTTTTAGGGTATTCCAGGCCTGACTACTCTATGACTGAAGAAATACTTCCTAACATCCCTTTGATTCATCTGAGCCTTCAACTTCCAATTGTGACCTCTTGTGTCTGTGTCCCTTCTCCTGGAACTTCGCGTCTTGGTCCACCTTGTCTATTTCGCGCAGTATTCATATGTCGTTATCATGTCTCCCCCTGACCCTCCTGTCCTCCATGTCGTCAGGCCGATTTCCCTCAACCTTTTTTCGTAGGACAATCCCCGTAGCTCTGGGACTAGTCTTGTTGTAAACCTTTGCACTTTCTCTAATTTCTTGACGTGCTTGACAAGGTGTGGATTCA
>NW_026476741.1:0-10172 GCF_026875155.1 Cherax quadricarinatus
AAAAAAAAAAAAAAAAAAAAAAGGTGCAATTTGTTTTAAAACAGAGACGCAAGTATAAAAGATTGAAGATTTTTAAATGTGTGGAAAAACAAAAACAGATAGCAGAGATACCATCTCCTCAAAGCGATCATATGTGAAAAGGCCTAGAAGTTGCATACAAATTAATTAAAAAATGTTCTGCACTAGTGGGATGTGAGTGAATTTAAGGCCACAAAGGTTGGTTTGAGAGATTTATGAAATTGAGTGGCATACATAGTGTGATAAGGCATGGTGAGCTGCCAGTTCAGACCAAAAAGCGGCTGAAAAATATGTGAAGAATTCAAGAGTACACAGACAGTGAAGAATTGAAACCTGAACAAGTGTTTAATTGCGATGAAACAGGCCTGTTCTGGAAGAAAATGCCAAGCAGGACCTACATTACTCAGGAGGAAAAGGCACTCCCAGGACATAAGCCTATGAAAGACAGGCTTACTCTTTTGATGTGTGCTAATGCTAGTGGTGATTGCAAAGTGAAGCCTTTATTGGTGTATCACTCAAACTCCCAGAGCGTTCAGGCAAAACAATGTCCTCAAGGCTAATTTGTGTGTGCTGTGGAGGGCAAACAGTACGGCATGGGTCAATACGGACTTTTTCTATGACTGGTTACACCATGCATTTGCCCCCACTGTGAAAAATTCCCTAATGGAAAAGAAATTGGACCTTAAGTGCCTCCTGGTATTAGACAATGCTCCTGGTCATCCTTCAGATTTGCCTCCTAATACCACTCCTCTCCTGCAGCCAATGGACCAGCATGTCATTTCAAACTTCAAAAATCTCTACACAAAAGCAATGTTTGAAAAGTGCTTTGAAGTGACCTCTGACACATGACTGACTAAGAGTGTTTTGGAAATTCACTTTAGTATCCTCAGTTGTGTAAACCTTATAGGTAAGGCTTGGGAGGAAGTGCCTAAGAGGACCTTGAACTCTGCTTGGAAGAAACTGTGGCTACAATGTGTAGAAGAAAGGGATTTTGAAGGGTATGGGGGTAACCCTGAGAAGCATATGCCAGTTGTGGAATCCATTTTGGCATTGGGGAAGTCCTTAGGGTTGGAGGTTAGTGGGGAGGATGTGGAAGAGTTGGTGGAGGAGGACAATGAAGAACTAACCACTGATGAGCTGCAAGATCATCTTCAACAGCAAGAGGCCAGACCTGAGGAAACTGCTTCAGAGGAGGGGAGAGAGAAATTAAGGAAGTTGCCTACTTCAAAGATTAAGGAAATGTGTGCAAAGTTGCTTGAAGTGCAAACCTTTACGGATGAAAATCACCCTGACACAGCTACTGCAAGCCGTGTTGGCAACCTGTACAATGACAATGTTATGGCCCATTTTAAGAAAGTCTTAAAGGAACGGGAGGTACATGGTTCAGTTTGTGGGAAGGGGAAAAAAAAAATTCTCTTTTGCTCAAGCGGCCACCTTGTTGTGGAGCAGCTGGGTAGCCCTCTCCTACCACTCCCCGACACCACCCCCCAAATTTGTAATCATGTGTGTCCAGTTTTTTCTCGCTACAAGGCAGCTGTGTTTGTCAATTGTGTTATGATATTTTAAGAGCTATATCTTGAATCTGCCAAGCAATCATGACACCCAGTAGCCATACTAGTGTTGCTGAAAGTGGCACGAAGAGGTATAAGCACTTAGTTTTAGAATTAACAAAGATTTTAACACAAGAGATAACCTGTAGCCTAACTGAAGTGTTACTTTGTACACAGAAAAAGGGGTAAACATGAGTTTGTGTGACTGACTGAATGACTGACTTACTGAATGATTTGACTGACTTATTGAGTGACTTGACTGACTTACTGAGTGACTTGACTGACTTACTGGGTGACCTACTGACTTGCTGATGACTTGACTGACTTGGTAGAAAAGACACATGGGCAACATTAGGCAACTTTTATTCCGAAACGTTTTGCCTACACATTTAGGCTTCTTCAGTCGAGTACAGAAAGTAGGCAGGAGCAGTAGAGATGTGAAGACGATGTAATCAGTCCATCACCCTTGAAGTCGTAGATTTGAGGTTATCAGTCCCCCAAAATTGTTTGATCTGAGAGGGACCTGACCTCTCAGTGGCTACATTCTCACTACTACCACTACTACTACTACTCTGCACCTCTCCTTCGGACAGTATTTAAGTCTCAACACTGTCGCTTGATCTTCAGTTAGTTCCAGACTTTGGAACAGAACTTCTCCAGGCTAAACGTTTTGGAATAAAGTTGCCTAAATGTTGCCTGTGTGTCTTATCTACCAACCTGTCGGTATTGTATACCATTTGATATTCACTCTGTCAGACACTGCAACACAATGGCATCTTGGTACAGAGGAGAAAACACCTTGGACAACTTTTTCAAGCGAGAACTGTTTGATCTGAGAGGGACCTGACCTCTCAGTGGCTACATTCTCACTACTACTACTACTCTGCACCTCTCCTTCGGACAGTATTTAAGTCTCAACACTTTCGCTTGGTCTCCTCGAACAGAATCTCCACAACTACGGTGCTCTTCGCACCTACACACACCTTCATTGACCAACGATCTCGCCTCTAATTACTCCGTGTTGAGAGTGACTTTCCTCAGAGTGGTGGTTACTGGATCTTCGTCTTCACCATCAGGATTGGTGCATCGGTGGCTGCCTACCCAAGGGCAGGAAGCCTCCCTCTGCACTTCTGTTGATGTCTGAAGTCTCCACGCCTCAGATTGTACGTGTAGTCTACACGCCATACAGCCAGTGTTGCCTCTCCTCGCAGCTGTCTGAAGTCTCTACGCCTCAGCCTGTATGTGAAGTCTGCACGCCATACAGCATGTCGGCTCTCCCCCCACTGCTCGCAGCCTTTGTTCCCTTTCTCTTCATCCAGTGGGGTTATTTGGACCTTCGTCTAGACCAGCAGGATTGGTGCGTCGGTGGCTGCCTACCCAAGGGCAGGAAGCCTCCCTCTGCACTCCTGTTGCTGTCTGAAGTTTCCATGCCTCAGCCTGTACGTGTGGTCTGCACGCCAACAGCCAGGGGTTGTCTCCCTCGCCATTCAGGGCATACAGTGCCCATCAAGCACAGCTCACCTCCTCAGCGCCTGTCCTCCAGCGACGGACTCCACAAAAAACTTTAAAGTTAAGCCAGGCAAGTACGTGTGTCTACTTCACACATACTTGCCAAACCAATTATTCTCACAGATTTGGCCGCCACATCTAATTTACAATCCCTTTCAATGCCTTCCACTTCCTTCCCCCTTACCATTCCCCTCTACCGCCAACACCTGCCTCTACTCTGTCTACCTCCTGCCTCTCCCCTCTTCCAAACCCAATTCTTTCTCGCTTAACCTCAATGCTCTAAATCTGATAAATGCCAATATCTCCTGGAAATTTATTGTACCAGATCACGGCACACCTCAGCTGAAAGTCTTTAAAACCAACTCAGGCTTCAAACTCCTCCTTGACAGACATTCTTACGAAACGTACACCTCAACCGAGACCAGACAAAACTTCTCAACGCGGGCTTCTCTATTATTTGGACCCTGACCCCGCGCCAAATGCACAGTGATCACAAAACACGTAGACTATTCTCTCCTGACTGCCTATTACACAGACAGAAGACTTAATCCAAGACATTGGTACTAAGAACAAAGTCTCTGTTGACGATATTTACAGACCTGAAAACTCTACCATCCTCAAAATCCCCCTTTCAAATCCTTCTGACGCCTCTACAACTCTTTAATCAAGGAATCCTTGCCAAACCATCCGCATTCCTCCAAACACTCTCTTCACTCCAAACTTTCACCCCATCACACAATGTCTGAAATGCTACAAATTTGGCCACGACAAACTCTCATGCACTTCCACACAAATCTGCTCCAGATGTTCAGCAACTGGCCACTTCTGAACACTTGAAAACCTCCCCCTTTAAATGTTCTAACTGCGGCGGGTCACACACTGCAGTTGCAAATTCCTGCCCTTCTAGAAAAGACATTCTCTCCACCCTCAGAGCTAGCCAACCTCCCTCCCTCCCCTACCCCCAATGCCTGGGCCTCCCCACGCACTTGGTCTACCTCTTCTACTCTACACACATCAAACACCAACACACAGACTACAAGCACTTCTCCTTCTACACCTACACCCACACAGACTACAAAACAACTGCCAACTCGCCACTGCTCCCACTCTGCGATGGAAAATCTCTCAAGCTACCAATCAGACTACTCACATGTCCTTAACCTAACCTGTCGTTAACAATCTTCCCTCTTTAATTATCCCTCCTTCCTGCTTCTCTTCTAAGCCCCCTACAACCTCTACCTCCTCCCTCTCTCCCACCCCCCACTTCCTACACCCACCAGCTCTCCTCCTCCCCTACCCTCTGCACTACTTCTACCCTCCCACCAACACCCCTACTGCTGCTGCTATGACCACCCCCCCCCCCAACCTCCTTACCCACTTCCTCACCCCCAAACCAAAGCTACCACTTCCCCCATTCCTTCCCCATAGCTTCCACTTCCTCATCCCCTCCCAAAAAGCATCCACTTCCTCTCCATCTACCTTTGCCCACTCTCCACCACAACTAAAAACTTCATCCAGGCCCAAAACTCTACCTCCTCCAACAAAATCCACTCAAAACCTAAACCTGCCCCAATTTCTGACAGACAGACCAAAGAACATAAAAACAGATCTCTCTTCTTCCCCCTCCAGGAAACGGGTCCGAAAACACCTACAAACACACACCACTGATGGAAACCACTATCAGGGGCTTTAATCCAAACTCCTCCCCCGACATTAACTTTGCTATGACAAAACCATTAAATCATGTTTAAAGTGATTCAGTTCAACTACGTTCTTACTATACAATTAGACACCTACTGGCCGACTCCTTGAAGCAGAGAGGCCAGATATTTTTTTGCTTAACAGTACTTGCCTCAAAGCCCCTCAACGTATCCGCCATTATGGTTTAGTGCACAACAGCCCCCTATGATCCCCCCCCCCCCCCCCCCCCCCCCACTCTTCATAGATCTAAACTTACTCCCTGTTCAGTACATCCACACTTACAAACTGTGCAATCTACAGCTACAGGACCTAAATTCCAATATTAACCTTACCTAAAATGCTTTCTTGATAGTTGTGACAAAACCCCCAAGGCATAACACCAGACACAAACATCTCTATGACATTCCCCGTGTCCGACTAAACCTTTACAAAAATTTAATGTATGTCAAAGGCCCTAAAATCGGAACACCCCTACCTGAAAACTCTAGAACTGCAGACACATTCATCACCTTAAAAACTACCATTAGAAAACATCTTTTTCTCCCGATACACCCTGTCAACTAATTACACGAATACCACCTGGTGGTTCCCCACTTACACTAACTCACCCATTTGACCATAAAAAAATATCAATCCTCAATCTTAAATAATGAATCCAACTAGTCATAAGTTGGCCTGTGATACTCCAATACTGAAACTATGTATTTTTGCCAAAACAAAAGCATTCACATTGCTAAACTCACTTAGCCAAAATTTACCAACTTACCTCATACTTCGCAATGTTTTAAATTTAAGATTTAAACTAAGTCGCCCGAAATGCCTAAACCATGCTAGGGGTTCTAGTGGTACACTGTAATTATTATTTTACTACATGTAAACCACACAATACCCAAATTCTGTAAACTCAGCATTGAATCCTTATAGAGAATAAACTTTGAATTTGAATTTGAAGATGGGGTTGCCATCCTTGTCAAATCAAACAAAAACAACGAATTTCTCCCAATCTCTTTTATTCGCCAACACTGTCTTGCCCGTCAAGAATACACACACACCTTGGCCCCTTTATCTTTTTCACCACCTATGCTCGCCCAAACACTATTCTCAACATACATGACCTCTCCTTAGTCTTCAACAACACCAACATACCTACTAGCTGACATGAAAGCCAAAACACACAGCCCCTTTCATCACACCAGTAACAACCAACTTGGTCACCAATTACCAACTTCATAAACCATAAACCCTAATTCATCTCGGCCCAGACTTCAAAAACCTTCTACAAAAACACGGGCCAAGGCAAACCAACATCATTCTGGCAAAACCGAGCCACTCTCTATTTCAACACTATACTCACCTGGCCCTATTTAAAAGGGTCTGATCACATCCCAGTCATCTTACACATCTCCTCCAACCCATCCTCATTCCAGCCACACCTTCCTTTTCCTACAAGAATGCTGACTGGGGTGGTTTCAAACAACACATAGACAGTACTAACCTCACCTATGACTACAACAACAAACCTATCTCTGACATCGATACTCAACTTGATCTCATCCAGGACACCATTACACAAGCTGCGAAAACCGCAATACCAAAGAAAACTCCCCACCACCGTTATTTCCCTTTAAACGTCACTCAGAACAAGAAGACTAATTATCTCTACCACAAACCACTTCCTGTACAATACACACAGATTTAATCAAGTCCGATTAGATCTCACTTACCTTAGAAAACATTCTACACAGCCTAGACTAAGACCACAAAAAAACACTGGTCAAAAACTCATACAACAAGGGGGCAAACAGCGTATTTAAAAACACTAAAGCTTTTTGGAACTATCAAAAAAATCAGACACACAACTCCACCAACAAATCAAACACATCAACCCACAACAACACACACTCTCAGACCTGCAGGCTGCTACAAACATCTTCAAACACACTAGAGAACATCTTTCCCCCCTCATCCACCTCACCCTAACGTTTTTCAACACATTCAGAACATAGAACACTGGAACACTGCACACACACAAGAAACACCACCAATAGCCACATACATCTAACTCTTACCTCCTCCCAAGAACCGACACTCCTTTCACCAACACAGACATTAAAACTCTCCTCAACACCTTCCTCCCAAGGCTCCTGGTGCCTCTGGCCTAAACCATATTATCCTAAAACATCTTCCTGACTATCATTACTGCCTACACAAACCTCCTCAATGCCTCCCTTGCCTCTGGATACTTCCCCTCCCTCTTCAAAACTGCTACTGCTATCCTTCCTAAAACCCAAAAAAGACCACTCTGATCCTAAAAATATCGCCCTATCAGCCTCCTCGAAACTTTAGGAAAACTCTTTGAAAAACTCATCAACCATTGCCTTCGCAGATACCTGGAACACAACTCTCTACTTTTTGATGGCTAGTTTTGCTTCAGACACACAGATCCACACAGGATGCCATTTGAATCATTCTCAACTACATCCACATAAACACAAAACAAAAAAAACAGGACAGTCCTGGTTGCAAAAGACTTGAAAAAGCTTTTGACACTGTCTGGCATGAAGGGCTCAAGTACAAACTCTGCACTAACTTTAACCGCCTCTCACTACTTGTAAACTCCCTGCAACTTTCCCAGACCTGTAACCATGAGAATCAAATTCCAAGGCTGTTACTCTGACTACTTCACACTAAATGCCAGAGTACCCCAGAGATCTGTCCTCTCCCCTACCCTCTACATTTTAAAAACACTAACGACATTCCAACACCTGTATACCACAACTCCATCACACTAGCCTCTGCAGACGACATTACACAACTTATCACTCATGCCAATATAGATAAAACTCACACACAAAACAAAATGAGGTTGACAGGATAGCCATCTGGGAACAAAAATGGGGGATCAAAACCAATGCAGCTAAATCCAGCATTACATATTTTAACAAAAGGAAACGTGATCCTCCATTACCTGTCAAGCTCAGAACAGCTGACAAAACCCCAACTTACATCCCCACACACAATCTGTCACTGTCCTTGGCGTTAATCTTGGCTACCTTCTTTGCTTACACGGACACATTCACTCAAGGCATGCAATAGCTAGTAATGCCCTTGCGGGCCTCTACAAGCTGAAACATCCTCCCAACGCACCAAACTACACCCTACAAATCCCTAATACGTCCTCTGATAACTTAATCTCCTCTAGCCCCCTCTCTTGCAGCTAAAACGAACTTACTTAAACTGCAGCGTGTCCAGAACAAGGCACTGCGCTGGGTGCTTGATGTCAGATGGGAAGACTTCACCACAAGCGAGTCTCTCCATGCCCAATCAGACATCCCTGCGCTGAATCTGTACTGGAAGACGCTCAGTGACAGACAAACTTGAGACACGACACGACTACTGGACCTCTCTCCTTGACGAAGACATTCGCAGACCCACAAACCACACAACCTTTTCTAGTCCTTGTATGATCCTGCTCCTAACCCTGTTACAAATAACCTTGGATTCTCTGACAGGGACCATTCTCTGACCCACTTTTCGCCTTAGCCCTTTTTGGGTTAAGACATGGGTCAATTCTACACTCCTCTCTAGCGCTAATCTTCGCCTGCCCCTTCCTCCCCGCTCACCCCACCGGAGTCCCAATAGAAGAGCCTGAATTTCTCTTCTCAATATCTGTCCCACGATCGCCTTCCCCTGCTGGGTAACCCTGGTTCTATTTCTATGACTAAGAACACTCCTCTCCAGCACTATATCTACGTCTGTCCATCTTCCCTGCTCATCTCATTTGGGATCTTACCTGTACTATCGTTCGTTCGTTCGCTTGAATCTCAGTTAGTTCCAGACTTTGGAACAGAACTTCTCCAGGCTGAGGGACTAACAACCTCAAATCTATGACTTCAAGGGTGATGGACTGATTACATCGTCTTCACATCTCTACTGCTCTTGCCTACTTTCTGTACTCGACTGACTCGACTGAAGAAGCCTACGTGTAGGCGAAATGTTTTGGAATAAAGTTGCCTAAATGTTGCGTAAGTGTCTTATCTACCAACCTGTCAGTATTGTATACCATTTGATATTCACTTTGACTGACTTACTGAGCGATCTGACTGACTTGCTGAGTGACTTGACTGTAATAACATTATATTATTATTGCTGAGAAGAAAAAGAGAATGATTTCCATGGAATTAAAGCATGAAATCATAGATAAACAGGCAAGGTGTCCAGGTTTTGGGTTGAGGGGGAAGAGGGAGGGGAAAGCTGGCTCATAACTCAGAGCAAAAAATCGACCCAGGGACTGCTCGTATCTCAAAAAACTCGTAAGTTGAGACACTCGCAAGTCAAGGTTCCACTTTATACCGCTAAGGGGCAGCTAATGGCTGAGAAATGAACTCCGTTATTTATGGTTCAATTTGTTTCATTTTTGGTGTATGTTAAGAAGCATCTTCCCATCATACAATGCCCACGTTTCAATAAGATAGCAAAACAAACAACCGAGAAAAATAATTATTTACCAAAAATCATATATGGCAAGCCCAAGCCAGGTACTAGAAATAAGTCACTGACTTTTTTTGGGTTATCCTAGGTTTTCACATATGCTGCAATGTATGAAAATCTATGTAAGAAAATAGCTTTTTTGTTTCAGTTTTATGGTGCACTATGAGTGTATATCACGGTTAGCCCTATGCCATACTCTTTTATCTCTAATAAAAGCCCCCAAGACAGGAATAGGAGAATGGTACTTGTATCCATATCCTCTTCATACCTCTGTCAAACTGCTCAGTATTATGCTAAATACTATTCATTCTGGAGTATTTAACATGTTTTTTATGTTTTTTTTTTTTTTTTAACACACTGGCCGATTCCTACCAAGGCAGGGTGGCCCGAAAAAGAAAAACATTCACCATCATTCACTCCATCACTGTCTTGCCAGAAGGGTGCTTTACACTAAAAGCTTTTAAACTGCAACATAACACCCCTCCTTCAAGTGCGGCACGTACTTCCCATCTCCAGGGCCAAGTCCCCGGGCCCGCCGGTTTCCCTGAAATCCTTCATAAATGTTACTTTGCTTACACTCCAATAGCAAAGTCAAATATTAAAAACCATTTGTCTCCATTCACTCCTATCAAATACGCTCATGCAAAGCCCGGGGGAAGTCCAAGCCCCTCGCACACAAAACCTCCTTTTCCCCCTCCCTCCAACCTTTTGTTGGCCGACCCCTACCCTGCCTTCCTTCCACTACAGACTGACACACTCTTGAAGTCATTCTGTTTCGCTCCATTCTCTCTACATGTCCCAACCACCTCAACAACCCTTCCTCAGCCCTCTGGACAACAGTTTGGTAATCCCCCCACCTCCCTAACTTCCAAACTACGAAATTCTCTGCATTTTAATCACACC
>NW_026476742.1:0-28125 GCF_026875155.1 Cherax quadricarinatus
TGGGTTTTTAAACCAAAATCATGGTCGCAGTTTTTTTTCTCATGCACTGCATGCTGCAGGATATTTTTTTATTCTGCACAGACCCATTTATACTACACAAACCCATTCTTTTGTATCTAGGCCCAAATTTACTGCTTACAGCTTATCTGAGTGAGCCGAGTTCACACCGTAGAACAACGGCACAGACCCTCAAGTGATTAATAACGTCATTTTCTTGTATCATAGCCTGATGACAGGGCCAGTTTGAAACTGCTTAAAAAATCATAATAAACTTAAGATCATAGAGCATTTTAAGGAATTATTGCATACTTCATGTATACAATAATTCCTTGCATACATGACGTATGCAGTATAGTTTTGGAGTGGTTGGTGCTATTATTTATTAAATGTATGGAAGAGGGTAAGGTACCTAGGGATTGGCAGAGAGCATGCATAGTTCCTTTGTATAAAGGCAAAAAGGACAAAGGAGAGTGCAAAAATTATAGGGGCATAAGTCTGTTGAGTATACCTGGTAGAGTGTATGGCAGAGTTATTGAAAGAATTAAGAGTCAGATGGAGAGTAGGATAGCAGATAAATAAGGAGGCTTTAGGAAGGTGTGTAGACGAAGTGTTTACAGTGAAACACATAGGTGAACAGTATTTAGAAAAGGGTAAAGAGGTTTTTGTGGCATCTATGGATTTGGAAAAGGCATTTGACAGGGTGGATAGTGGGGTAGTGTGGCAGATGTTGCAGATGTATGGAATAAGAGGTAGGTTATTGAAAGCAGTGAAAAGTTTTTACAAGGATAGTGAGGCTCAGGTTAGAGTATGTAGGAGAGGAGATTATTTCCCAGTAAAAGTAGGCCTTAGACAAGGATGTGTGATGTCACCATGGTTGTTCAATATACTACAGTGGAACGTCCACTAATGAGTTTAATCTGTTCCATGACCTTGCTCGCATCTGGATTTGCTCGTGTGAAGAGTCAGTTCTCCTCATTCATTTAATCCTTTGAGGGTCGACAGGCCCTCTCCGAAACTCGTTCTCAGGGTCGGCCAAATTTCAAAAAAAATAAATAAATAATTTTTTCTTATGAAAAAATAGTTTTTTTTTCTAGACATTATAGGCTAAACAAAAAAATTTTACCGTCAATACTTACCGAGATATGGAGGCGTGAAGTTTGCCAAAATTGAACAACATCTGGTAACACTGCCGACTGCCGTCACCCGGTATTTTTCTATTTACTTTTTTATGTACTATTTTCAATTATTTTTCAATTTTTCTTTTTCTGAGTAACTTTTATGGCCTCTGAGGCCAACATGATCAGTATTTTGTAAGTTATTTCTTTTTCAATATACACAAATAAGGGCATAAACACTGTTGTCATTATTTGTTTATAGAAATATTTACAAAACAAACGATATGAATGTTGTTTATTACTATTTTTCTTATTTTATTACACATATACAGTCACAGGGAAGTTTCTAAAAAGTTCTGCAGCCTGTGGAACTCTTTGAAACAGGGTGTCTGCACAGTGGTGTTTTCCACCCCTCACACATAAAACGAGTTTTCTCTGTGTTGTTGTGGGCGTTTTTTGTATGTGCACAGACATAACACCTCTTCTGAGCCTTTTTTTTGAAAGCAGTAGCAGGCAGTTTACCAGGAAGTGACACCATGCTTCAGACGAGCAGGTAGTTGTTTATAATTTTGGTGGGCGGTCAATTGCAGGTGCTGTTCCTTGGTACTTTAATACTATTTGTCTGATGACTGACAAACAGAATTCGTCGTACTGTGGTTTGTTTCTGGTCCTCATCTTATACATATTATAAGCATTGAGCATGGAAATGCCCAGAAGATGGAAAAAACAGTTTGATGTACCACTTATAACTCTTGCGAACACAATCAGCAAACCCAATCTGCATGTGACCCTTTGTCCACTGAACGCATGTTGAAGGTGTTTATCAATCACAGCTGCAGGTTTTAGAATGGATTCATTGTCTCTCTATGCTGCCCGCCACTGTCTGCCATTTATTAGGATGAACGGATGACAACAGTGTGACATCTCGTTTGTCATGCCACCGAAAATGCCTGATGTTCATTGGCAGCAAACGCCTGCACCTCACCTCTACGAGTGCCAGCGTCAAACCTGGGCATATGTTTCCGATTTGCACGCACTGTCCAACACATCTGTCATGTTCACTCGCAAAAATCACTGAGTGAGGGGCTTGTTTTACCAGTTATCTGTACATAATATATGCCCCTTACCAAGGTATGGTTCTATCATTGTTCTAACCACATCACCTGAGATGCCCCAAAAACTTCCTGGTATTTTGCAATGTATAACTTCCAGTGTAACCCAAAAATATCCAAAACCAGACCACTGTAACAATTTACAAAGCACAAACAAATTTATACCAAAGCGTTTCCTCTTGCTTGGTATGTACTGCTTGAAAGAGAGTCTTCCTTTGAACAGAATCAAAGACTCGTCAATTACAAGCTTCCTGAAGGGATAAAAATGCGTACTGAATTTCTCTTTCAGATACACAAACACATTCCTAATCTTATATAACCTGTCAGTTCTGTCAGGCCTGGTTTTGTCTGAGAAGTGAAGCATACGTAACATTAGCACAAATCGATTCACTGGCATTATATCACTGAAACCTGGGGTTGCAATCAGGCGGTCTGTTGACCAGTATGATTTCACTTTGTGCTTATACACATGTGGCATAAGCATTATTGTGGCAAAGAAAAGATATATCTCAGCCACAGTTGCCTCCTTCCACTGGTGTAGACGTGATTTTGGTGAAAGTAATGTGTTTGCCATGGTGTACTCGTAGTATGTGTTGCTTTCCATGACAATACTTTCCATCAGTGGTTCGTCAAAGAATAACTCGAAACATTCCAGTTCAGTGGCATTGTTCCCAAGTGTACAAGATGGCCGTATTCCACTTTGGCTGTCATGAAACTGGTGGGCATTTGGAACAAAATTGACAGCTTCCTGCCAATCCCAGGTGCGGTCTGCTGGTGGGTACTGGACAGTGACAGGTGGTTGTGGTTGTGGAGGCTGGTGTAGTGGGTGGGTGGGGGATGGTGGCCTTTGTTGTAGATCAGCTGAGGCAGCGGCGTGGGTGGCAGCGTGGGTGGCAGCATGGCCCACTGCTGGTGCCTCACCGCGCGCACACTACCACCACGCACATTTTCCATCCTAATTGCAACAGTATCATCGTCATTTTCACTCTCTGTTCCTGTTGTACAGCCACGGGATGTTCTCCAAGATGCACTCCTTCCCCTTGGAATAGCATATGGCACACTACCAGAGCGCATATATCGTCGTATATACTGACGCTTTACTGGGGAATATTGCACTTCACTATCACTATTGGAACTAGTTTGAAGAGCTTGTAGTTCATATTCACTATCACTATCATCACCCATGCTCTCATCTGAGTCTGGGATTTGGGAAAATAGAAGTTTCCTCTTGGATTCTGGTACAACTGAACGTGAACAAGACGGCCCAGCACCAGAGGTGGAAGGCTGAGGGCCGTCTGGGTTTTCCTCACTATTACCGATATTTTGGTCATTAGTTTCGGTCAAAACCTCGCCAAAACCTTGAAACTCATCTTCACTGGCACTTCCATCTGTATTAGAACTGTCACTGGGGAACAAAAGTGTCCCAATTCGCCGAGGAGTGAGGAGCTTCTTACCGCGAGGCATGGTGGATATTGTTTACTAAGATGGCGTTCCCACAATGCACCACTGGGTCCCAGATTTCTTTTCTACCACACACACCGACCACACAGACCCATTCTCTCACATGTAGGCCTACCAGCCTTTTCCCACGAGATTTGACTGCTCTAGAATTTGTGCGTACTAGCACGTCAAAAACCCCTGCGCGTAAGACGTACTAGTACGTCCGAAACCCTCAAAGGGTTAAATTAATTTAAATAAAATTAATTTGCTCAAGTGGAATTCCAGGCACCATAAAATACTTCAATAATTTAAATATTTTCCAGATACGAGCAGTCACTTGGTCGATTTTTTGCTTCCAGATGTGAGCGAAATTTCCAGACGCTCTTGCTCTTGATCTAGGGAATTGGATCTCAGTTGTTTGTTAGACTGTCTTATTGAAACTTGGGCAATGTATGATGGAAAGATGCTTCTTAACCCCTTGACTGCCGCAACCCCCAATCCTGAGGTGTCTCCTGGTGTCGCAAAATTTAAAAAAAAAAAAAAATTATTTTTTCGTATGAAATGATAGAGATTCTTTTCCCGATTGTAATGACACCAAAAAAACGAAATTTGATGGAAAACTGATGGAATTATGCTCTCGCGAAGTTAGCGACCTTGGCGCTGTTTACAAATCGGCGATTTCGCCCACTTTGAGCCCTATTTTCGGCTAATTCCGTTGTTCCAGTTGCCCAAACTCATAGCTATTTCTTTAGAACTCCATTTTTTTATCGACTGAGTACAAGAAACTGCCTATTTACCGATTTCAACTACCTAATAATGTGGTCAGAAATTTGCAATTTGGCCAATTTCACCAAAACTAAAAAATATGACAATTTCAAAATAAGGTCCAGAATGAACAATGCAGACATTCCTGGCTCTAAAATAACATTTTCTTTGTTCATCAGTCATGTCTCCAGGCCCCTCTGATATTACTATTGCTTTCTATTTTGAATTTTTATTCAAACAAAAAATAAAAGACTTACTATTATGCAGACTACTGCAATACTGTAATAATTGTATAAATAACATAAAACCCTTTCATGACTGCATATTAGAATGGCTAGTTGGATATTATTGGAAAATGGCATCATTTGTTTACTTTTGAACATTGGCAAAAATCAAATTTTTCCCCCTACTTTGAGCTCCATTTCTAGGTTCTTTTTTAGTAAAATCAATCAAAATCACCTATTTCTATAAAAAGTTTTCCATTCTATCAAATGAGACCATGAAACGAAAATACAACCATAAATACTATACGAAAATAGACCACAAAGTCGCATTTTAATTAAAAAAAACGGTCGGAGTTTTTTTTTCTCATTATGCACTGGTTGCTCCAGGATTTTTTTTGTATGGTGCACACTGACCACACAGACCCATTCTCTCACATGTAGGCCTACCAACTTTCTCCTGCTTGATTTGAAGCCACTAGAATTTATGAGTATATACATGTATACGTCAAACACGGTACCTCGTAAGACGTATATATACGGCCGCGACAGTCAAAGGGTTAATGTACACCACAAATGAAAGAAATCGGACCACAAATAATGGAGTTCACTTCTCAGCCATTAGCCGCCCCTTCGCGGTATTTTCATGTGGTTTTTATGATGGCATTCTCGTTTTTTTGGTCTCATTTGACAGAATGGAAGATACATTACAGAAATAGATAGGATTTTGATTGGTTTCACGACAAAAAGTACCTTGAAACTGAGCTCAAAGTAGCAGCAGTGTTTGATTCTTTGGCAATAAGAACATAAGAATGGAGAAACACTGCAGAAGGCCTACTGGCCCATAAAAGGCAGGTCCTTATCAAAATGACCTCTACCCAAAGCTACCCAAGAATTAACTCCCGTGAGGAAATGGTATGGTGATACCAACAAGATGTGGAAAAAGACACTTATGTACAGTTCAGGACATTTATTCAAGGAAACGTTTTGCCACGAGTGGCTTGAAGTCTTCAGTCCTAATGTTCAAGAGTAAACAAATGACATCACTGTCCATTCCAGTATGCAGTCAGAGAAAAATTATGGACCTTTTATTTATTTAGCATCAGCGAGTCTTCTGCTGCTGCATCACTGATGACAGATAATGTATATCAGGCTTACATTTTGTAACCTTGAGAGATATGTATGAGCTACCAGTTTCATCCATAAGGCTACTCCTATTACCAGACTTTGTTTACCACTGAAAACAATGATTCACAAGAATAAGCAGGTGAAAAAACAGATAGTAATGCTGTTGCAAGGTTCTTAAGACAGACAAAATTTTGTGGAATAGTGCTCCAGGTCCTTAACCCTTTGACTGTCGCAAACCCCTTTCTGAAACTGTCATTCTGTGTCGCAAAAGTTTTGGAAAAAAAAAATTATTTTCTTTTGAAATGATAGAGAATCTTTTCCTGATGGTAATGACACCAAAAGTACGAAATTTGGTCGAAAACTCACGGAATTATGCTCCCACGAAGTTAGCGGTCTCGGCAACATATACGCATCGGCAATTTTGCCGACTTTGAGCCCTGTTTTTGGCCAATTCCGTTGTTCCAGTTGACCAAACTCATAGCTAATTTTTTAGAACTCCATTTTTTCTATCAGTTGAGTACAAGAAACTGCCCATTTACCGATTTGAGCTACCCAATAAAGTGGTCAGAAATTGGCAATTTGGCCAATTTCATGCAAATTAAAAAAGATGCCAATTTCAAAATAGGGTCCAGAATAAACAATGTAGACATTCTTGGCACTAAAATAACATAAACTCTGTTCATTAGTCACATCTCTAGGCCCCTCTTATATTACTATTGGTTTCTATTTTGATTTTTTATTCATACAAAAAAATACGAAATTTACTGTTATGCAGATTACTGCATTATTGTAAAAATGGTTTAAATAATATCAGTGCACTAGTGAAAGAATATTAGACTCCCCAGTTGACGTGTATTGGACGTGTGGTGTAATTTGCTTACTCCTGAACATTGGTAAAAATCGAACATTTCCGCTACTTTGAGCTCAATTTCAAGGTCGTTTTCATCGTAAAAGTAATGAAAATCATCTATATTTCTGTAATATGTTTTACATTTTATCACCTGAGATCATAAAAACGAGAATATAACGATAAATACTATACGAAAATACACCTCAAATTGGGCATTTTAGTTTTTTTTCTCCTTATGCACTGCATTCTGCAGGATTTTTTTTATGTGGTGCACACTGACCACACAGACCCATTCTCTCACATGTGGGCCTACCAGCTTTCTCCTGCTTGATTTGAAGCCGCTAGAATTTAAGCGTTTAAATACGTTAGAAACAGTGGCGCGTAAGATGTATATGTATGACGTAAACAGTCAAAGGGTTAATGCCTCATTTTCTGCATTTCTCTGTTTTTCCTCTCTCTAATTACTCCTTTTCAATATTTTCGAAGTAAGCTCTAAGGTCAACCAATTTGTCTCCAAATTGAGCTACTTTGAAATTCAGTCAGCTGCATTTCAAAATCATCCATATCCATCTGCAAGTTTAGTTCCTCCAGTTTTATACTGTCTGGAAACTTAATGAATTTTGCACTCTCCAAGTTCTGTGAACTTAGCAAATCTTGTAGAGAACTGCTCAACAGTTGACTCAGTGATGTTCAAAAATAGTGTTTGAAGACACTGGCTGTCTGTTTTGTCATCCTTTGACAGATCACTGATGTATCTCCTTAGGTTTAGAAAGTATTTAAACTCTCACTATCTATATCCCTACTAAAAATTCCTAGCTTCATTTCAAATGCCTTTATGTAATCAAACACAACATCAAGTGTCTTACCAGAGCCCTGTAATTTAATGTTCAAATCATTTAAATGTTTGCAAAAATCTGAAAAAACACCGATTTACAAACCCACATGATATCAGACATATCTTTATAAGATGCTTGTTGGTTACTCAAAGAGAGATTTATCCCATTCAGGCATTCAACAAATCATTTCAAAACAAAACCTTGACTAAGCCACCGAACATTGTTAGTCCTTTGTAGACCAAATCCACCTCCTTCAATAAATTCTGAAATTGTCTTTTATTCACAGCATGTGCAGAAATGTAATTAACAATCTTGGTGACTGCATCACTTCTTGAAGTTCTTTTAGACCAGTTTTTGCACATAAAGCCTCCTCGTGTATGACTCAATGAAAGCTTATCAGTGGGTGACCAACATCTTTTGCAAACAGATTTACAAATCCTGCTTCCTTACCAATCATGCTGGGTACACCATCTGTTTTAACGGATGCTACATTTGAAATGTCAATTTGTTGAATAAATAATTCGCTCATAAACTGCTTTACATATTTCAGCCCCAGTAGTACGCTCAGCTAGTGTTACAAGATTATTTGTCTCTTCACATACTTCGTTACCACTACAAAATTGAGAAAAAATTGCTATCCTAGCTGATGATGTAATGTCTGTGCTTTCATCAACACAGATAGAAAAGAACTTACTTGATGCCAAATCCTTTGTTAATTGTTCTGCTGCATTCCTTTCCAGCTTAAGTATCCTCTGCTATCCTTAACCGTTATTTTGCTCACAGAAATCTTAATGCTCATATTCTAACCATGCTTCTTTAATATACTCCCCATCACTAAGTGGCTTTCCATGTTGAGCAATAACTTTGGAGATCTCAAAGCTAGCAGCAACTTAGTTGGAACTAGGCCTACCTGAAATAAATTTCCTCAAAGTATCAGACTTTTTTTTTGTCTTGCTCAATTCACGAGAAATCACTTCCCTTTCTTCTTGCTCAGTTTTCTTGCTTAAGTTTTTATGAGCAGTTTCAAGTATCTCTTCACAGAAGAAGTCCTACAAACAACTGATTCAGAACAGACAATGCATAATCCTTTATTATCTTTCTTAACCCTTTCAGGGTTGACAGGCCCTCTCAGAGACTTGTTCTCAGGGTCGGCCAAATTTAAAAAAAAAATTATTTTTTTTCTTATGAAAAGATAGAGAAACTTTTCCCGATCATAAGGACACCAAAAGTATGAAATTTGATGGAAAACTTACGGAATTATGCTCTCACGAAGTTAGCGGTCTCGACGATGTTTACTCATCGGCAATTTTGCGCACTTTGAGCCCTATTTTCAGCCAATTCCAGTGTATTTGTCAACAAAAATCATAACTATTTCTCTAGAACTCTATTTTTTCTATCGAACGAATACAAGAAACCACCCATTTACCGATTTGAACTATCCAATACAGTGGTCAGAATTTAGCAATTTTGCCAATTTCACACAAATTTCAAAAGATGCCAATTTCCGAATAGGGTCCAGAATAAACAAGAAAGACATTCCTGGCACTAAAATAACATTTCCTCTGTTCATTAGTCATGTCCCCACCTCCCTCTTACATTCTTTTGCTTTCCACTTTGAATTTTTATTCTCACAAAAAAATAGAAGATTTACTGTTATGCAGAATACTGCATTAGTGTAGAAATGGTATAAATAATATCAGCGCATGTGTGAAAGAATATTAGACTCGCCAGTTGACGTGTATTGGACGCATAGTATGATTTGTTTACTTTTGAACTTTGGTAAAAATCGAACATTTCCGCTACTTTGGGGTCAATTTCAAGGTACTTTTCTTTGTAAAACCAGTCAAAATCATCTCATTTCTGTTAATATGTCTTCAATTCTATAAAATGAGACCAGGAAAGCTAGAATACAAACAATAAATACCATACGAAAATACAGTGCAAAGTCGCTGTTTAACCCCAAAAACATTGGTTAGTTTTTTTTTTCTCATTACGCACTATGTGCTGCGGGATTTTTTTTACCCACGCACACTGACCACACAGACCCATTCTTTCATATGTGGGCCCTCCCAGCTTTTTTCTCGCTAGATTTGAGGTGCTAGAATTTATGAGTAGTACTAGTATGTCAAAAACCCTGGTGCGTAACCCGTACTGTATGGCTGAAACCTGAAAGGGTTAATCATGCCAAATTTTTCAGCCCAATATTCTTTAAATTTCTCTAATATCCTCTTCATTTGAATGACATCAATTCTTGGCCAGTATTTGTGACATCCTGTACAATCTGTAAACGGCAGAATGCAATAGAATTTGAAATAGTGATATACATACAGTGGACCCTCTGTTTTCATGATTAATCCATTCCAGAGCTGACAAAACTCAAAAATTCTGAAAACCCCAAAATCATTTTCTCCATAAGAAATAATGTAATAAAGGGTTAATCCGTTCCACACACCCAAAGGTATTACAAAAAAAATATTTTTTTAGAGATTTATGTTATCCACACAATTTCACGAAAAGTGGGTGGAATAATCTTCTGAATTGACGGATATTTTCCCTGCTTTTGTTGGAACTGAAAAGTGATAAATATCTTTTTTTTTGAGATGAGACCAGAGGTTCACTGCGGGAAAGAAGTCGTGGCGTGCCAGGTTTGGCATGCGTCCCAAAGGGGTTGCCCACCCCTATGTTAGTGGCTTTCTTTTATGATTAATATTATTTCATTACATGTAAACTACATTTTGTAATACAGGTCCACCATCACAAATCCGGCAATCAGTTATTCGGCACTAATTTTGGCTAGCATAATTTCAAATTTCCAGGGTCGCCACACCAACTGCTGGTATTTGTTTGGTGGCGCTACTTGCTGCATTAGTCATTCCAATTTCTTTTTCTCCATTTATTGTTTTAACCTGTTTTACTTTAGCCTAGCCATGGTTCCAATAAATAAAAAAATGCTTCTCATTATATAAAGCACCTACACAGTACATTATTCCATTAAAGATCAGGTGGCTTTGAAGCCACTGTCAGTTGCTATGAGCTCAGTCTCATGAAGCAGGAGAATTTGCTTTATTACCCTTGACCAACAATGGCATCGTATAAACGTTAAAACCAACTAGCAATACGTTTTAATGCAAAATTTTTGCCTCGACTAGCGCTAAAAAAACTCGACCAACACCATTCGTTACATTCGAGACGCGTCCAAGTGTGGCCTGCTCAGTGTTTTACAAGCCAGCCCCCTGCGGTCGCATCCAAATATACAATCGGAACATTTCATATTATCACAGCGTTTTTAGTGATTGCACCTGCAAAATAAGTCACCATGGGCCCCATGGTGACCATCCCTGTGGTAAAAAGGGTGAGAATTTAAAAAAGATTTTGAAGGGTTTGGGGCTAACCCTGAGAAGCCTATACCAGTTGTGGAATCCATTGTGCCTACTTCAAAGATTAAGGAAATGTGTGCAAAGTGGGTTGAACTGCAAACCTTTTATGGATGAAAATCACCCTAACACAGTTATTGCAAGCCCTGCTGGTGACTATTACAATGCAGTGTTGTGGCCCATTTTAGACAAATCGTAAAGGAACGGGGGGTACAGAGCTCTATGGACAGATATGTTGTGCGACAGAGGTCCAGTGACTCTCAAGCTGGTCCTAGTGGCATTAAAAAAAGAAGGGGAAGTAATGCCAGAAAAGGACTTGACACCTCAAGGGCCTAATGGAAGGGGATCCCCTTCTAAACACTAACACCATCCACCACACTCCCCTCCCCCCATCCCATCAATCATCACCAGATCTTCAATAAAGGTAAGTATAATGTATTGTACATGTCTTCTTCAGTTTGTGTGTATTAAAATTAATATTTCATGTGGTAAAAATGTATTTTTTCAATACTTTGGGGTGTCAGGAACGGATTAATTTGATTTCCATTATTTCTTATGGGGAAAATTAACTTGACTAACGATAATTTCGACTAACGATGAGCTCTCGGGAATGGATTAATATCGTTGGTCGGGGTCCACCGTACAGTGGACCCCCGACCAACGATGGCATCGTCTAACATTGAAACCGACTAGCGATACATTTTAACGCAAAAATTTTGCCTCGATTAGTGCTAAAAAACTCGACCAACGTGATTCGTTCTGTTCGAGACGCGTCCACTTGTGGCCAGTGTTTACAAGCCAGCCAGCCACCGCGGTCCCATTCAAACATTCAATCGGAACATTTCCCTATTATCACAGTGTTTTTAGTTTATTGCCTGCAAAATAAGTCACCCTGGGCCCCAAGAAAGCTTCTAGTGCCAACCTACAGCAAAAAGGGTGAGAATTACTATGGATATGAAGAAAGAGATTATTGCTAAGTATGAAAGTGGAGTGCGTGTCTCTGAGCTGGCCAGGTTGTACACAAAACCCCAATCAACCATCGCTACTATTGTGGCCAAGAAAACGGCAATCAAGGAAGCTGTTCTTGCCAAAGGTGCAACTATGTTTTCGAAACTGAGATCGCAAGTGAAAGAAGATGTTGAGAGACTGTTATTGGTGTGGATAAACAAAAAACAGATAGCAGGAGATAGCATCTCTCAAGCGATCATATGTGAAAAGGCTAGGAAGTTGCATGACGATTTAATTAGAAAAATGCCTGCAACTAGTGGTGATGTGAGTGAATTTAAGGCCAGCAAAAGTTGGTTTGAGAGATTTAAGAATCGTAGTGGCATACATAGTGTGATAAGGCATGGTGAGGCTGCCAGTTCGGACCAAAAATCAGCTGAAAAATATGTGCAGGAATTCAAGTACATAGACAGTGAAGAATTGAAACCTGAACAAGTGTTTAATTGTGACACTGACAATGTTGTGAAACACTTTAGGAATGTCATAAAGGAACGGGAGGTACAGGCCTCTGTGGACAGATATGTTGTGCGACAGAGGTCCAGTGACTCTCAAGCTGGTCCTAGTGGCATTAAAAGAAGAAGGGAAGTAACCCCGGAAAAGGACTTGACACCTCAAGTCCTAATGGAAGGGGATTCCCCTTCTAAACACTAACACCATCCAAACTCTCCCCCCTCCATCCCATCAATCATCACCAGATCTTCAATAAAGGTAAGTGTCATGTAATTGTGCATGTCTTCTTCAGTTTATGTGTATTAAAATTAATATTTCACGTGGTAAAATTTTTTTTTTTTTCAATACTTTGGGGTGTCTTCCATTATTTCTTATGGGGAAAATTAACTCGACTAACGATAATTTTGATTAAAGATGAGCTCTCGGGAACGGATTAATATTGTTGGTCGAGGGTCCACTGTATTACACTAATATCAACACTACAGCTTATTTACCTATCAAAATTGATCTAATATGACATAAGAAACAATATAAATAACATAAAACATGTTAAATACTCCAGAATGAATAGTATTTGGCATAACACTGAGCAGTTTGACGGAGGTATGAAGAGGATATGGTATACAAATACCATTCTCCTCTCCCTGTCTTGGAGGCTTATATTAGAGAAAACGGAGTGTAGCACAGGGCTAACTGTGATATACACTTGTACTGCACCATAAACACGAAACAAAAAACTATTTTCTCTCTATAGATTATCACACATAGCAGCATATGTGTAGAGAGCCTAGGATAACCCAAAAAAAGTCAATGTGGCTTATTTTTAGTACCTGGCTTGGGTTAGTCATACAGTGGACCCCCCGGTTAACGATATTTTTTCACTCCAGAAGTATGTTCAGGTGCCAGTACTGACCGAATTTGTTCCCATAAGGAATATTGTGAAGTAGATTAGTCCATTTCAGACCCCCAAACATACACGTACAAACGCACTTACATAAATACACTTACATAATTGGTCGCATTCGGAGGTAATCGTTATGCGGGGGTCCACTGTAGTATATGATTTTTGGTAAATATTCGATTCCAGCCAGGGTAGAAAATTAGGCGTGTTTCTTTACACCTGTTGTCAGTTTACCCCTCAGTAAATGGGTACCTGGGTGTTAGCCGACTAGCCTGGATTTACCTGGAAGAGTTTCCGGGGGTCAACGCCCCGCGGCCCGGTCTGTAAACCAGGCCTCCTGGTGGATCAGAGCCTGATCAACCAGGCTGTTACTGCTGGCTGCACGCAAACCAACGTACGAGCCACAGCCTGGCTGGTCAGGTACCGACTTTAGGTGCTTGTCCATTTGCCAGCTTGAAGACTGCCAGGGGTTTTTTGGGTAACCCCCCTTATGTATGCTGGGAGGCAGTTGAACAGTCTGGGGCCCCCTGAAAACTTATTGTTGGTCTCTTAACGTGCTAGTGACACCCCTGCTTTTCATTGGGGGGATGTTGCATCGTCTGCCAAGTCTTTTGCTTTCGTAGTGAGTGTTTTTCGTGTGCAAGTTCGGTACTAGTCCCTCTAGGATTTTCCAGGGTGTATAAAATCATTTATCTCTCCCCCCTGCGTTCCAGGGAATACAGGTTCAGGAACTTCAAGTGCTCCCAGTAATTGAGGTGTTTTATCTCCGTTATGCTTGCTGTGAAGGTTCTCTGTACATTTTCTAGGTCAGCAATTTCCCCTGCCTTGAAAGGTGCTGCTAGTGGGGCAGCAATATTCCAGCCTAGATAGAACAAGTGACCTTAAGAGTGCTCATGGGCTTGGCATCCCTAGTTTTGAAGGGTTTTCATTATCCACCCTGTCATTTTTCTAGCAGATGCGATTGATACAATGTTTGGTCCTTGAAGGTGAGATTTCCCCCGACAATGATCACTCCCAGGTCTTGACGTTGGTGTTTCGCCCCTATTTTGTGCCAGAATTTGTTTGTACTCTGATGAAGATTTAATTTCCTCATGTTTATCATATCTGAGGAATTGAAATTTTTTCTCGTTGAACTTCATATTGGTTTTTGCAGCCCACTGAAAGATTTGGTTGATGTCTGCCTGGAGCCTTGCAGTGTCTGCAATGGAAGACACTGTCATGCAGATTCCCGGGTGTCATCTGCAAAAAAAGGACATGGTGCTGTGGCTGACACCCTTTCTATGTCAGATATGAGGAGAGGAAAAGAGGGGAGCGATTTCTGTGCCTTGGGGAAACCCGAGCTTTTCACGTAGCTGCCTGGGGATTTCCTCTTTTGGGACTACTACTCTCTTGTTCTGTTAGTGAGGAAAATTATAGATCCATCGACCACTTTTCCTGTTTTTCCTTTGCACGTTTTTTTGTGCGCTTTTTCACCATGGTCACACTTTCAAAGGGCTTTTGCAAAGTCTGAATTTTTTTTTACTTCTGCATTCTTTTTTCTTCAAGGCTTCAAAAACCTTGGTTGGGTGATCCAATAGTTGGGGAAAGACGGGGCAAACCTGTTCTAAACCATTTTGCCCGGGGTTTTGTGTAATTGGGGGGTTTCTAGATGGGTGGTGTTTCTTGCTTTTTAAAAAGGACCTTTTAAAAGTTTTTTTATGATTTTGGGATTTTAGTGTGGGTGTTACCCTGGGCACGGCCCAATTTTTCTTAAAACCCCCACGTACTCTGAAAAACAAGCGGCTTTCATACATTTGAAATGTCACTGATGTCAGCTAGGCCGTATCCCTTGTACATGAAATGTGTATTTAAATTTAAAGAAAATTATTTTTATTATTATTATTATTATTTTTAATTATTATTTTTTTTATTTTTTATATTTTTATTTTCTCAGTTTTTTTTGGGGTTTATCTTATTAAAAATTTGGGGCAATTAGATGGAAATACTTCTTAAACGTCCCCAAAAAATTGAAAAAAAAATCGACCCAAAAATAGGGGAGTTCATTCCCCAGCCCATTACCCCTTAGTATGGTTGTTATGGTTATTTTTCCCTTTTTTTTTTGGTCTCTTTTTGATAGAAGAAAGATATTTTTACGGGAAAATAGTATAAATTTTGAATGTTTTCCCATGACAAAAGTCCCTTAAAATTTTGCGCCCCACAGTACAAAAATGTTCTTTTTCCTTAGCAAAATCTCGGGGAGAAAACAAATGATTCCCCTTTCCCCCCAATACCTGTCCGCTTGCCAGTCAAAATTTCCCAGTACGGAGTCAAAAAAGGGTTTGGGACATTTTTTTAAACAATTTTTAAACAAAAAATGAAAGCAGTCTGCATAACAGAAAAATTTTCTTTTTTTTTTGTGAAAAAAAATTCCAAATGAAAAGCAAGATAATAAAAGGGGGGGCCTTTTGCTGTGACAAAAATGAACAGAAAAAATTGTTTTTTAGTGCCAGGAATTTTCTGCATTTTTTTATTCGGGACCCTTTTTGTTTTTGGGCATCTTTTAAAATTTGTGTAAAATTTGGGCCCAAAATTTCCCAAATTTTGACCACTTTATTGGGTGTTAAAAAATAAGTGAATGGGCGGTTTCTTTTTACTCAGTTGACGGGATTAGAAGTAAACAAGTTTTTTTCAGGTATACACAAATACATTTACATAGATTATCATACATAGCAGTGTATGTATAGAGAACCTGGAAAACCCCAAAAAAGTCAAAGTAAATTATTTCCAGTACCTGGCTTGATTTTTTTTAAAAATATTTTTTTTCTTGGTTGTTTGTTGGGCTTTTCCCATTGAAACTTGGGCAATGTTTAAATGGAAAGATGCTTTTTAAACTTTACAAAAAAAATAAAAAAGATGGATTTTTAAATAAGGGAGTTCATTCTCACCCTTTACCGCCTCTTTGCAGTTTATTTTCGATGGTTTTTAGGGTTGAAATTTCTTTTTTTTGGGGACTCTTTTGATAGAAGGGGAAAGATATTTTACAAAAAATTAGACAGGGTTTTTGTTTGGGTTTTCCCCTGAAAAAAGTACCTTAAAATTGAGCTAAAAGTAGCAGATATTTTTTGATTTTGCCGATGTTCAATGAACTTTTTTAAGTAAAGAAAAGATTTTGTAAATGGCCCAAAGTCAGCCCGAAATGTGGGTCGAAAGCTTCCTCTTTTTGTGTGGGTTATTTGTGTAAAAAGTCAAGTTGGTTAATTTTATTAAGTGAAATTCAAACCCCTAACCACTCTGAAATTCGGAAAATTTTTCGAAAATTCCCCCAACCCCAAAGGGTCCCAGTGTTTCCCCCGGATTTGTATGGAGGACCGGGGGGGGGGGGGGGGGGGGGGGGGGGGGGCCTGCAGAAAAAAAATAAATTTTTTGTGTGGTTGTATTTAAAAACAATTACTTAAAATTTGGTGTTTAGGCTTAGCTTTTTTATTATATTTTTTTTTTTAGGGTTACAAAAAAAATTAAAAATGAAAACCCCTTTTAAAAAATAAGTCCCTTTTAAAAGTCCGGGCCCTTTATTTTTTTTTTTTTTTAAATTTTTTTTTGCCCGGACGCCAGTCAATATTTCATTACTTATTGTTGTCAATTTTTGAAGATTTTCTCCATGGAAAAATTTTTTTGCATTTTTAAGGGTTTTTATCTTTGTTTGCCAAAAAGGAAAGTTTTGGCAAATTAATATTATATTCCATTATATTATTTTTATATTAAATTTTTTATTTTACATTTTATTATATTACATTGTATTTTAGTTATTACATTAGTTGTTTTTTTTTAAGGGCACGGCCATCTCCCACTGGGGGCAGGGTGACCTAAAAAAAAAAAACTAAAGTTTTTTTTTTTACATTTGAAAATTTATCAGGAAAGGGGGTTAATAGCCCTTTCTCCCATATTATATAAAACCGTTTCAATGGCTGTCACTTTGAACTACATCACTTAGGCTGGGGTCCCTCACATTTTTCTGTCATGACCTCAGTTCCCCTTAAAATTTTGAAACTGGGGGGAGGACTGTGGGGGTTTCCCCCCCCCCCTCTTTTGGGGGTTGTGAGCGCCAGCCTTTTGTGTCAAGCCTTTTTTTTTGCGGGGAAGGGCCTATTGGGCTCCCCCACTTCCCCAAATCCCACCCTGTTCGGTGCTCCATGCACACGTGTCCCGAAACCATACTCAGTTTCTTTTTTGTAAATAATTTTTTTTATCTTTTCATCATCAAAATCTTGTGTCTGAAATAACAACCGGGCCCCCAAGGGGCTTTGTGAGGGATGCTGGAATTTTAAAAGGGGAAAAAATTTTTAAGCATTCAAATTTGGGGGTTTTAAAGAAAAAAAAGTGAGATTTTAAATTTAAACCCCTTTTCAGCGTTGGTCCCCGTACTATTTCCGGCTTGCACGCCGGGGTTTGGGGTGCCGCACTAGTACACATAAATCTAGCGCCTTCAAATCTAGCGAGGAAAGCGGGTGGGCCCCTTCTTATAAAAAAAGGGGTCTAGGGTCAGGGGGGGTCCTGCAGCAAAAGGGGAAAAAATAACGAGAAAAAAAAACTCCGCCCTTTTTTTTGGTTTAAAACAGTGACTTTGCAGTGTTTTTTGTATAAATTTTTTGGTTTGTTTTTCTATTGTCCTGGTTCATTTAAATAGAGTGGAAGACATATTCAGAAAATTGAGATGTTTTTGTTTGGGTTTTCCCTGATAAAAAGAACCTTAAAATTGAGCTAAAAGTAGCGGGAAATGTTCGTTTTTTTGCCAAAGTTCAAAGGAAAAACAAATCATGCCATGCGCCCAAAAATTTTACACATAAAACTTGCCTCTTTATTCATTCAAAAGTGCGCGGATATTTTTTTTCCCCTTTTCTACACCTTTCTAGTAGGTTGGTAGACAGCAACCACCCGGGGAAGTATACCGTCCTCCCGGGATGACTGTGAAAAAAAAACCTGAAAAACTTTTTTGGGCATGAGGGTAGGTTTTGCGGGGTTTTTTTTTCTGCTCATAAACACGTTTAGATAACGGGGTTATTTTTGTATCCTACTTCATTTTGGCCACACTTCACAAACGAAACATTTTATATACATACATCTGGGGTTTTTCCCCTTTTTTTCAAAATTTTAGCTCTTGTTTTTCCCTTTATTTCTTCTATTGTCCATGGGGAAGAAAAAAAGAATCTTTTTCCCCCGTAAAACCTGGGGGGGGGGGGGGGGGGGGGGGTGTCGTATGGGGGCGACTAAAATGCCGGGGGGCAATTTGGGGTTTGTAAAAACCCCCTTCCCCCTGTAGACATTTACTAAAAAAGAGAAAGGGGAAAAAATTTAAAAAAACTGGGATGCTTTTAAAAGTGGGGTGTTTGTAAATGCGGATGCAAAAACAGTAATTTCTGATGTTATGAAAGAAAAAAATTTTGGGTGTCCTGGCCCAAGCGAAAAAAAAAACTAAGGGGGTTGGGAGTTTCAGTGGGGGGAAAAAAATGGGATTTAAAACTGGATATCTGAAAGAGCAAAGGAAGGGGTAAACAAATAATGTTAAAAAGATCAGTTAGGGGAAAGGGGAAAAGAAAAATATGAAAGTGTAAATTTCAAGAATTTTTGGGTTTTAAAAAAAGGGTTTGGAAACGAGAAATGGGTCATAATAAGCGTGTTTGCACCCGGGGAAGGAGGGAAAGCGAGGGGAGAGAAGATTTTGGGGGATGTTAAGTGAATGTATAGGAGCCTTTTTAACCCAAATGAGAGGGTAATTGTGGTAGGGGACCTGAAAGCTAAAGAGGAAAAAATTTTTGAGAGGGGGTGGTGGTAAATTTGGGGTGCCAGGTGTAAAAAGATAATGGGGGCCCCTTTTATTGAAAACTTTTTATAGAAAAGGGGGTTTTTTTATAGGAATCAAAATTTTAAGAAAAAGAGGGTAAATAAGTATACAAGATATATGTAGGGCGAAATGACAGTAGTTTTTTGGGTTATGTATTGGTAGATAAAAGATGTTGATTGACTTCAGGATGTACATGTTTATAGGGGGCCACAGATATAAACGATCACTTTCTAGTTGTAGCTACACTTAAAAGTAAAAAAAGATGGGTTTCAAGGGAAAAATAAAGCATCAGGGGAAAGAGAGGGGAAAGGGTTTTTAAACTAAAAAAGGAGGCAGTTAGGGTAAGATATTTAAAAAGCTATTGGAGGATAGATGGGGTAATGAGAGCATAGGCAATGGGGGGTTTAAGGGTATGGGGGAGGTTTTTAAAAATTTGTGTTTTTAGTGTTCAGCAGAAGTTTGTGGTTACAGGAAAGTTGGGGGCAGGGGGGAAGAGGGGCGATTGGTGGAAAGATGATGTAAAGGGGAGTAGTAAGGGAGAAAAAGTTAGCTATGGGAAATTTTTTTAAAGTAGAAGTGATGCAAGGAGGGGAAAAGTATAAAAGGGGAAAAGAGGAGGTTAAGAGAGTGGGAAGCAAAAGTTAAAAAAGGGCAAAAGAAGAGTGGGTGAGTGGGTTTTAACAAAATTTTTTTTGGAAAAAAAAAAAAAGTTTTGGATGAGATTAAAAAGTTAAGGAAGCCTAGGAACAAATGGATTTGTCAGTTAAAAAAAAGGGGAGGAGAGTTTTTTAAATGGAGAGTTAGAGGTATTGGGAAAATGGAGGGGAAAATTTTGAGGAATTGTTAAATTTTTGATTTAAGATAGGGGAAACTGTGGGTTTGTGTATAGGGCAAGGAGGAATAACATCTTGTAGGGTGGGGGAAGAGCCAGTTGTGAGTGTGGGGGAAAATTCGTGAGGGTAGGGAAAAAAAAGGGGGTAAGGCCCGCCGGGATTGATGGGAAAAAAGATAGAAAAGTTTAAAAACAGGGGGGATATAGTTTTGGAGTGGTTGGTTTCAATTTTTTTAATTTAAAAGTTTGGAAGAGGGTAAGGAAACCCAGGGGATTTTGGGAGAGAGGATGCATGTTCCCCTTTTTTTAAAAAGGCAAAGGGGGTAAAAAAAGAGTGCAAAAAATTTTAGGGGGGTAAGCCCCGTTTTATATACCTGGTAAAGGGGGTTTTGGTAGAGTTATAATTTTAAAAATTAAAAGTAAGGCGGAGAATGGATAGCAGATGAACAAGGGGGCTTTAGGAAAAAGGGAGGGGGTTTTTTTTGGGCGGGTGGTTTTTTCAGTAAAACTTTTAAAAATGAACAGTAATTTTGATAAGGGTAAAAAGGTCTTTGTGGCATTTTAAAGGATTTTTGGGAAAAAGGGGTAAAGACAGGGTGGATAGGGGGGGAATGTGGCAGATGTTGCAAGTGTATGGGGTAGGAGGTAGGGTTTTGAAAGCAGTGAAAAGTTTTTTACAGGATAGTGAGGCCAAGTTAGGGGTATGTAGGGAAAAAGGGAAATTTTTTTCCCCGGGAAAAGAGTAGCCCTTTTGACAGGGATTGTGATGTCACCATGGTTGTTTTTAAAATTTTTTTATAGATGGGGGGTTTTAAGAGAAGTAAATGCGAGGGGTCTTGGGAAAGGCGTGGGGGTTAAAAGATAAAAAAATCACACACAAAGTGGGAGTTGTCCCGTTTTCTCTTTGCCCGAAGACACTGTCCTTGGGAGATTCTGAAGAGAAGTTGGGAGAGATTGGGTGGGATGAATTTGGTAGGGGGGTGCAAAAAAAAGAAAATTAAAGGGGGAATAAGGAAAGAGTAAGGTTATGGGAAAACAAAAAATTTTGGTGATGAAAGATTGAATATCAGATTGGAGGGAGAGAGTATGGAGGAGGTGAACTAATTTAGATATTTGGGGGGTGGACCCTGTTTAGCGGAGGGTCTATGAAAAATGAGGTGAATCATAGGGAAATTTATGGGGAAAAAAAAGTGAGTGGTGCACTTAGGGGGTCTGTGGAGACAAGAACTTTGTCCTTGGAAAGGGAAAGAGGGGTGTATGAAGTATAGTTTTTTCCAAAAGCTCTTATATGGGTGTGAAGGGGTGGGTGATGAATGGGTTTCAGCGAGGAGGAAAGGGGGGGGGCAGTGGAGATTCTGTCTGAGGGGAATGTGTGGTGTGAATATAAACAGAGAAATTCCCTAGTGTGGAAAATTAGGAGGAGGTGTGGGATTACCAAAACTGTTGTCCAGAGGGCGAGAAGGGTTGTTGAGGTGGTTCGGACATGAGAGGAATGGAGCGAAACAGAATGGCTTCCCAAAAGTGTTTTCAGTCTGTTTTGGGGAAGGGGAAAGGGGGGGTAGGGGTGGCCTAGGAAAAAGGGTTTGGGGGGAGGGTGGTTTAAAAGGGGGTTTTGGGTGTGGAGGGGGTTGACTTCCAAACGGCAAACGTGAGCGGGGTTTGATAGGAGTGAATGGAGACAATTGGGGTTTTTTAAAACTTAAAGGCTGTTGGAGTGTGGGCAAAAATAACATTTAGAAGGGGTTCAGGGAAAAAAAAAAAACCGGGGAGGGCCCGGGCTTTAGTCCTGGGGGATGGGAAGTACAGTCCCGCAAATCTGAAGGAGGGTGTTTAAAGTTGCAGTTTAAAAAAATTAGTGTAAAGCACCCTTCCGGGAAGACCCGTGATGGAGTGAAGATTGGTGAAAGTTTTTTCCCTTTTTTGGGGGCCCCCCTTTCCTTGGTGGGGAAAACAGCCCGTGTGATAAAAAAATAATAAAATTCCCAAAACTAGTGCAGTAGTTGCAGAAAAATAAATCTTCTGTTTTTTGTGAGAATAAAAAAATTTAAAGTGGAAAGCAAAAGAAATGTAACAGAGGCCTGGGGATGTGAGTAATGAACAGAGGAAATGTTATTTTAGTGCCAGGAATGTCTGTCTGGTTTATTTTGGACCCTATTTGGAAATTGACATCTTTTGAAATTTGTATGAAATTGGCAAAATTGCCAATTTCTGACCACTGTATTGGATATTTGAAATCGGTAAATGGCTGGTTTCTTGTACTCATTCGAAAGAAAAAATGGAGTTCTAGCGAAATAGGTATGATTTTTGTCGACTGGAGTTGGCCGAAAATAGGGCTCAAAGTGGGCGAAATTGCCGATGCGTAAACATCGTCGAGACCACTAAATTCGCGAGAGCATAATTCCGTAAGTTTTCCATTAAATTTCATACTTTTTGTGTCGTTATGATCGGGAAAAGATTCTCTATCATTTCATAAGAGTTTTTTTTTTTTTTTTTTTTTTTTTTTTTGAAAAATTTCCGAGCCTAAGAACAAGTTTGGGAGAGGGCCTGCCGACCCTGAAAGGATTAAAAGTGGTGCAAGTGTAGTGGAGATGGCAAGAGCTTATGGCCTCATGAAGAATCAGTTCATTCAATTAAAAGCAATGAGTCAAATATACGAGTTTGTGTAATGAGTAACCCAGGCTGCCACTCCCTGAAAAGAATGACTCATAGGTCACAATAGCTAAATAAGACAGAAAACTTATTGATTGAATGAAACAGAAAGGTACACCACTTAATTTCTACTTAATTAATGAAGAAAAAAGCATTATTAGAGTTCTATAAAACAGTGTGTGATGAGGGAGGAAGGCCTGAGCAAGAGTGTTTAGCACTGGCTGGTTCAACAGGTTCAAGTTAAGTTTTCTGGCAAAAGTGCTTCACACAGCAGTAAGTAATTTCCCTGCTGAATTGCAGGAAATTATTTCTGAGGGTAACTACGAGCCACAGCAAGTGTTTAATGTTGATGAGACAAGTGTGTTTTGGACTCTGGTGGCCTGGTGGTTAACGCTCTCGGTTCACACGGCGAGGGCCTGGGTTCGATTCCCAGCCAGAGTAGAAACATTGGACGTGTTTCTTTCCACCTGTTGTCTATGTTCCCCATCAGTAAAATGGGTACCTGGGTGTTAGTCGACTGGTGTGGGTCGCATCCTGGGACACTGACCTAATTTGCCCGAAATGCCTCCGGAGCATAACAAAGGACTTTCTATATAGTAATATGTCATTGTAATCAGCTAGGACTGTATACCCTGTACATGTACTTGTAGTAAAATAAAGATATTATTATTATTATTATTATTGTAGTAGGTTGGTAGACAGCAACCACCCAGGGAAGTACTACCGTCCTGCCAGATGACTGTGAAACAAAAACCTGTAACTGTTTTGCATGATGGTAGGATTGCTGGTTTCTTTTTCTGTCTCATAAACACGCTAGATAACAGGGATATCTTGCTACTCCAACTTACACTTTGGTCACACTTCACAGACACGCACATGCATATATATATATACATACATCTAGGTTTTTCTCCCTTTTTTTTAAATAGCTCTTGTCCTTTTTATTTCTTCTATTGTCCATGGGGAATGGAAAAGAATCTTTCCCCCGTAAAACCTGCGTGTCGTATGAGGCGACTAAAATGCCCGGGGGCAATGGGCTAGTAACCCCCTTTTCCTGTATACATTTACTAAAAAAGAGAAGAAGAAAAACTTTATAAAACTGGGTTGCTTAAATGTGCGTGGATGTAGTGCGGATGACAAGAAACAGATGATTGCTGATGTTATGAATGAAAAGAAGTTGGATGTCCTGGCTCTAAGCGAAACAAAGCTGAAGGGGGTAGGAGAGTTTCAGTGGGGGGAAATAAATGGAATTAAAACTGGAGTATCTGAGAGAGTTAGAGCAAAGGAAGGGGTAGCAGTAAAAGTTAAATGATCAGTTATGGAAGGAGAAAAGAGAATATGAAAGTGTAAATTCAAGAATTATGTGGGTTAAAATAAAGGTTGGATGCGAGAAGTGGGTCATAATAAGCGTGTATGCACCTGGTAAGAGAGGAATGCAGAGGAGAGAAAATTTTGGAGGGAATTTTTGTTAAGTAAAATTGTATGGGAAAGCCTTTGAACCAAGTGAAGAGTAATTGTGGGGGGGACCTAAAGGGTAAAGTAGGAAGAAACTTTAGAGGGGGTGGGGAAAGGTAATTTTGGGGCCAGGTGAAAAAATGAAAAGGGGAACCCCCTTTGATTGAACTTTGTGTAAAAGGGGTTTTATTTTATAGGAAATACATATTTTAAAAAAAAGAGGAAAAAAAAAGTATAAAAAAGATTTGTAGGGCGAAAGGGACAGTAGTTTTTTTTGGATTATGTACTGGTAATAAAAAAACTGCTGAGTAAAACTTCGGGGATTTTACATGCTTTAGAGGGGCCACAGATTATAAAGTTTCACTTTCTAGTTTAGCTACACTGAGAGAAAAAGGTAGATGGGATAAAAGGAAATAAAAGCATCGGGGAAAGGGTAGAGGGAAGGTTTAAAAACAAAAAGGAGGCAGTTAGGGTAAGAAAAAACAGCTATGGAGGATAAGGGGAAAATGAGAGCATGGGAAATGGGGGTCGAAGAGGTATGGGGTGGGTTTAAAAAATGTATTTTAAAGGGGTGTTTCACCCAAAAGGGTTTGGGGTTTTTACAGGAAAGGGGGGTGCAGGAGGGAAGAGGGCGATTGGGGAATGATGATGAAAAGAGATTAGAAAGGGGAAAAAAAGTTAGCATATGAGAAGTTTTTTTCAAAGTAGAAGTGATGCAAGGAGGGAAAGAATGGAGAAAAAGAAGAGGTTAAGAGATGGGGGAAGCAAAGGGAAAAAAGAGAAAACAAATGAGAGAGTGGGTGAGATGTTTTTCAACAAAAATTTTTGTTTAAAATAAGAAAAAGTTTTGGAGTGAATTAAAAAGTTAAGAAAACCCAGAGAACAAATGGATTTGTCCCGTTAAAAAAGGAGAGGAAGTTATTAAATGGAGGTTTTGAAAGGGATTGGGAAGATGGAGGGGAAAATTTTTTAAGAAAATTTTTTAAATGTTTGGGTGAAGATAGGGGAAACTTATTTCGTGTATAGGGCAAGGAGGAATAACAAACTTGTAGGGTGAGGGAAAGCCATTTTTAGTGTGGGGGAATTCGTGGGCAGTAGGCAAAAAAGAAAGGGGGTAAGGCAGCCGGGGTTGATGGATAAAGATAGAAAAATTTAAAAAACAGGGGGGATATATTTTGGAGTGGTTTTGGGCAATTATTTAAAAAAAATTTGGAAGGGGTAAGGTACCTAGGGATTGGCAGAGAGCATGCATAGTTCCTTTGTTTTAAAGGCAAAGGGGATAAAAAGAGTGCAAAAATTTTAGGGGGTAAAGTCTTTTGAGTGTACCGGGTAAAGTGTATGGTAGAGTTATAATTGAAAGAAAAAGAGTAAGAGGGAGAATGGGAACAGATGAACAAGAGGTTTTAGGAAAGGTGGGGGGTGGGGGCCCAGGTTTTTACAGTGAAACATTATGAACGTATTTAATAAGGCTAAAGGGGTCTTTGGGGCATTTATGGATTGGAAAAGGCTATGACAGGTGGATAGGGGGGCAAGTGGAAATGTCAAGTGTATGGTGTGGAGGTAGGTTACTGAAAGATGAAGAGTTTTTACGGGGGAAAAGGGGCTCAAGTTAAGTTTTGGGGAAAGGGGAAATTTTTTTTCCCCAGTAAAAGAGGCCTTAGAAAAGGGATGTGTGAGTCACGTGGTTTTTAAAAATTTTTTATAGAGGGGGTTGTAAGAGAATAAATCGGGGTTTTTGGCAAGAGGCGTGGATTAAAAGATAAAGAAACACCAAATGGGAGTTTCACAGCTGCTCTTTGCTGATGACACTGTGCCGGGGAGATTCAAAAGAGAAGTTGCAGAGTTTTGGTATAAATTTTGGTGGGGTGTGAAAAAAGAAGAAAATTAAAGGTGAATCCAGGAAAGAAAAAAAAAAAAAAAAAAAAAAAGGGTTATGAGGATAACAAAAAAATGGGTATGAAAGATTGAATAAAATTTGGGGGAGAGATAGGGAGGGGGTGAACTATTCAATTTTGGGGAGTGACTTCACGATGGGTCTATGAAAGAGGGGTAAATCATAGAATTGATGGGGGAAAAAGATGAGGGGGTGCACTTAGGAGTCTGTGGAGACAAAGAATTTTGCCCTTTGGAGGCAAAGGGGGGAATGTATGAGAGTAAGTTTTACCAACGCTCTTATATGGGTGTAAAAGCGTGGGGGATGAATGTGCAGCGAGGAGAAGGGTGGAGGCAGTGGAGATGTCATGTCTGAGGGGAATGTGTGGGTGTGAAATAATGCAGAGAATTTCGTAGCTTGGAAGTTAGGAGGAGGTGCGGGATTACCAAAACTGTTGTCCAGAGGGCTGAGGAAGGGTTGTTAAGGTGGTTCGGACATGTAGAGAGAATGGAGCGAAACAGAATGACTTCAAGAGTGTATCAGTCTGTAGTGGAAGGAAGGCGGGGTAGGGGTCGGCCTAGGAAAGGTTGGAGGGAGGGGGTAAAGGAGGTTTTGTGTGCGAGGGGCTTGGACTTCCAGGAGGTATGCATGAGCGTGTTTGATAGGAGTGAATGGAGACAAATGGTTTTTAATACTTGATGTGCTGTTGGAGTGTGAGCAAAGTAACATTTATGAAGGGATTCAGGGAAACCGGCAGGCCGGACTTGAGTCCTGGAGATGGGAAGTACAGTGCCTGCACTCTGAAGGAGGGGTGTTAATGTTGCAGTTTAAAAACTGTAGTGTAAAGCACCCTTCTGGCAAGACAGTGATGGAGTGAATGATGGTGAAAGTTTTTCTTTTTCGGGCCACCCTGCCTTGGTGGGAATCGGCCAGTGTGATAAAAAAAAATAATAAAAATATTATAAGAAGATGCCATCAATTGAGAACTTACATCAGTCAGCAAGAAGAAAGTGTACTAGGATTCAAGGCAGCAAAGGATCACTTCACCTTGCTCCTTTTCTCTAATGCATCTGGTGAGTGTAAGCCCAAGGTTATTTGCTGCTCTTATGCTCTAAAATTTTCCCTGTTTTGAAAGAAGCAGATAAGACTTCCTTACCAGTTCTTAGAAGGTCTAACCAGTCATCATGGATGACAGGAATTATTTATTTACTGGTTTAAGCATCACTTTATTTCTGAAAGTCAAGTTTTACCTGCACAGCAAGAACCTTGCATCAAGGTTCTCTTCACTCTTGATAATCCCAGTAATAACAAAAAAGGCACAATACCGTGACTGGAACGATACACAAATAACCCTGCTCCTCCTCTGGTTAGTGTGACTTTGTCAATGGTCCAAGTCGGACCGAAACGTCGGCGTAAGCTTCTCTTTTATGTGCGGGTTATTTGTGTATCGTTCCAGTCACGGTATTGTGCCTTTTTTGTTATTTATGGACCCCGCAGTTAAGCGTCATATTCTCTCCAACTTTTTTAATGTTCTTCCCTCTTTTAAACCCCTCTTTCGATCTTATGAGGCTGCTCTTATTGCTACCCGGCGTTGTAAGAATCAGCTTCGCTTCCTACGTGACTGTCTTGCTGAACAAGTTCTGCCACCTTCCTTCTCCCACTTCCTGAAAACCAACCCACTGGGCACTCCCTTTCCTGATCATGCCCGTCTCCTACTTCAACAGCTCATTCTTTCTACTAAATCACAGGTTGAAGATGCCTTCTTTACTTTCCGTCAACGTCAACGTGCTCTCTTGCGGCTCACCACAGGATCTCTGTAACCTTCTCTCTACCATTGCCTTTGACACTGCTTGCCTGAATGCACAAATTCATTCTTCCAAACTACAGAATAAACTTCAACGTCTCATCTCAGCTAGCCCTTGGTCTAAATTCTCCCTCACTGACTGTGTTACTAATCTGTCTTCTGTCTCACTCTCTCAGTATGAGCTTGAACTTCTTGGTTTTGGCCTTTCCTTTGCCACTTCGCCTACTCCTCGCGCTGGTATTTCCCTGATTAGCTCTTTGATTCCTTTCGTCAATCTCGCTTCCGTAATCTTCCTGACTTGTCCACTTTTCGTGGTGCTCTCCTTCCTGCTCTTGTTAGTCTGTTTTCTAAGAATCACCACCTTCCATGCCGTTACCAACTTGCCCTTTCTTCTCTTAAATCCAACACTAACATTGTCATACTATCTTCTGACAAAGGTAATTCGGTAGTTATCCTTGATCGCGAGGATTACCCTTAAACTGATGTCTTCTCTCTGA
>NW_026476743.1:0-13499 GCF_026875155.1 Cherax quadricarinatus
ACAGTTTTTCCCTTCCCGGGGGGAATCGGAGTCCGATTTTACTCCCTCGGGGATATCTAACTCTTCCTGGATATTTAATTTCATCAAAAATTAGGCAGTGCTTCTTATCATCACCTTTTTTTTCTGTCATTATCATTCTAATATAGCCGTGAAAATCTTTGACTGAAACCAAATGACTTTCATTCATCAATAAGGCACACATAATGTCCTTATATTTCTTATTCCCCTTTCGGCACATAGCTACAAATGACCCATCTTTATCCTTTCTTAATTGATAGACGAATAATGACACCTTATTTTCCTTTTCTAATAGACCTAATTCATCACGTGTAATGGGAAAATCATCTGTAAAAGATTTTGCATGACTAAGACACTCTCTCTTAGGAAAATATTTCCTAAGTTGTAAATCCTATCTCATACCCTTTTTGTGACAATGATAAGCAGCAAAAGCACGCAGTACACACAATCCATAATTAATATCTGGATTAAAGATATATTGGCTCCCTCGTAGTTTCTTGGGATATTCCACTTATTATCTCATTTGCACTCTGAATTCTACCTTGACATATTCTATGCTCAAAGATTCCTTTAGATCTATGATCCCTTCCTTATTTTGCCACTGTGTCTCATACCTTTCTAATATCGTTCCCACCCATCGATCAAATACTTCAGAGATTTCCTCTTCACTTACTAACTAAAACACTAAATTTATCACAAATTGTCCATTTTGATCATCACCTAATATGTTCTGGCATAATGTCCTAATAACTATAATCGGATGGATTCTGAGTGACATTGCCAGAGGTGATCTATCATACATATCTCGCATCTGACCTATAAAATAATCCCTATAAGCATGCAAATACATTCTTAAATCTCTATCATAAGTTGAAGGGACACTATATTTCCTCACTTTGTGCCTACCTCTAAAATTCTGGACGTATGTGATAATTTCTGGATGTTCATCGTTCATATTCACAGGCCCCATCATGTGAAGTACCTTCCCTCTCATCTTCATTCACGGTCGCACCTCCACTGTTGTGTGCGACATTACTCCCCAGACTATGTGAGATACTTGCTCTCTCATCTTCATTAACGGTGACAGATGTATCCACATTCCAGGCTGCACCTCCGTGTTGTGAGGTACCAACACTAGCAGAACAACCTGCACTCTCAGGTTCATTCTCGGTCGCACCTCCAGGATGTGCGTCATTACTCCCTGGATTATGTGAAGTACCTGCTCTCTCAGCGTCATTCACAGCTGCAGAAGTACCAGGTGTATTTCGTCGAGGGAAAAGTATCTCCAATTCATATTCCATATTTTTACATATTTTCTCGTCTCGGTATTCACATACTGATCGATTAACAAACATTTTTCCTCAACAATAACACCTATAAGGCTCTAGTCACATTTTTACATACTACGAATTAATATTAATAGAGCAAAATCTTTCACTACATAACATGAATTAATGTCTGGTAAGAACCACCAACAATTTTATATAACAAGATTTTGCATAACAAGATTTCGTTAATACAACAAAAAATATAAGGCACTGATCTCAATTTTACATATTAAGATTTCCTCGCTTCGGTATTCAGCAATACAACGATTAATAGAACAGAATCTTTCACCCCCAACAATTTTTTACATAATACGACAAAAATATAAGGTACTGGTCACAATTTGGATACATACCTGTTTTTACAGCCTTCTACCATAATACATCTATGTGATCCCACTCTTTTTGTAATTCTGTCAATCTTTCACCGTGATGTGCATCTCCTCGCTTGATTTGCGATGATTTTCGTATTATCGACATTCTCCTCTTCATTAATTCGCGTGTATTCTTTTCTTATCCTCTGTTAAGAATTTCACTCATTAACACATTTATCCGGTAAAAATTTCACTCATTGTCTGGTAAGAATTTCACTCGTATACTCCAACCTCTTCATTATTTCCACTTGTTAAGTTTAAATGAGGTAAATTAATATTTAATGGTCTTCTGTGTTATTGTACTATACTGGTCTTCTGTGTTATTGTACTATACTGGTCTTCTGTGTTATTGTACTATACTGGTCTTCTGTGTTATTGTACTATACTGGTATTCTGTGTTATTGTACTATACTGGTCTTCTGTGTTACTGTACTATACTGGCCTCTGTCGTTATTTGTATATATGGTCTTCTGTGTTATTGTACTATACTGGTCTTCTGTGTTATTGTACTGTACTGGTCTACTGTGTTATTGTACTGTTAGTGATGCTGGTGGACTGGTGGTGAGTGTGATGGACTGGTGGTGAGTGTGATGACTGGTGGTGAGAGTGATGATGGTGGTGAGTGTGATGGACTGGTGGTGAGTGTGATGGACTGGTGGTGAGTGTGATGGACTGGTGGTGAGTGTGGTGGACTGGTGGTGAGTGTGATGGACTGGTGGTGAGTGTGATGGACTGGTGGTGAGTGTGATGGACTGGTGGTGAGTGTGATGGTTGGTGGTGAGGTGTGTGGACTGGTTGGTGAGCTGTGATGGACTGGTGGTGAGTGTGATGGACTGGTGGTGAGTGTGATGGACTGGTGGTGAGTGTGATGGACTGGTGGAGGGTGACCTTTCATTGTTTACATTGCTGTGGTAGGTGACCTTTCATTGTTTACATTGCTGTGGTAGGTGACTTTTCATTGTTTACATTACCTTTGTGGGTTTTAGTGGGGGGGGTTGGGGGTGACTTTCATTGTTTACATTACTGTGGTAGGTGACCTTTCATTGTTTACATTACTGTGGTAGGTGACCTTTCATTGTTTACATTACTGTGGTAGGTGACCTTTCATTGTTTACATTACTGTGGTAGGGGACCTTTCTTGTTACATTCTGTGGTAGGTGACCTTTCATTGTTTACATTACAGTGGTAGGTGACCTTTCATTGTTACATACTGTGGTACGTGACCCTTTTCATTGTTTACATTTTTTGGTAGGTGAACCTTTCATTGTTTACATTACTGTGGTAGGTGACCTTTCATTGTTTCATTACTGTGGTAGGTGACCTTTCATTGTTTACATTACTGTGTAGGTGCCTTTCATTGTTTACATTACTGTGGTAGGTGACCTTTCATTGTTTACATTACTGTGGTGGTGACCTTCATTGTTTACATTACTGTGGTAGGTGACCTTTCATTGTTTACATTACTGCGGTAGGTGGACTTTCATTTGTTTAATTACTGTGTAGGTGACCTTTCATTGTTACAGACTGTTGTGTGACTTTATTGTTTACATTTCTGTGGTTAGGTGACCTTTCATGTTTCCATTACTGTGGTAGTGACCTTTCATTGTTTACATTTACTGTATGATAGGTGACCTTTCATTGTTTACATTACTGTGGTAGGTGACCTTTCATTGTTTTCATTACTGTGGTAGGTGATTTCATTTGTTTACATTCCTGTGGTAGGTGACCTTTCATTGTATAATTACGTGGTAGTGACTTTCATGTTTACATTACTGGGTAGGTGACTTTCATTGTTTACATTACTGTGGTAGGTGACCTTTTCATGTTTACATTACTGTGGTACGTGACCTTTCATTGTTCTCAGTTCTGTGGTAGTAGATGACCTTCAATGTTTACATTACTGTGGTAGTTGACCATTCATTGTTTACATTACTGTTGTAGGTGACTTTCATTGTTTACATTACTGTGTAGGTGATCCGTCAATGTTTACATTACTGTGGTAGGTGACCTTTCATTGTTTACCAATTACTGTGGTAGGTGACCTTCATTGTTTACATTACTGTGTAGGTGACCTTTCATTGTTTACATTACTGTGGTAGGCATGACCTTTCATTGGAGAATAACTGTGTGAAATTCATTAATATTAGTTATGGAGTTACATTATATAAACAATACAACACACAAGGGAATAACAAGACTTTTTCCAAACACAGTGAATTATTTTCAATTATTTTGAATGACCACTAAGTCACAGGAATGGAGGGAACAAACAGAACCTTGATGGTGCCAGAATCCCAAAAAGTAACAGGAAATGGATTTCCCCTCATGAAGGATAGCCTCATCCAAGTAACAGGAATGGAGGAACAACAGAACATTGATGGTGCAAGAATCATCAACATGGTCCCCTCCTTTCAGTGAACAACAGAACATTGATGGGGCAAGAATCCATCAAGTAACAGAATCGAAGGAACAACAGAACATTGATGGTGTCATGAATCAAAGTAAAGGAATGGAGGGAACAACAGAACATTGATGTGCCAAGAATCAATCAAAAGTAACGGAATGGAAGGAACAACAGAACTTGATGGTGCCAAGAATCAATCAAAGTAAACAAGGAATGGAAGGAAACATCTGAACATTGATGGTGCCAAGAATAATCAAAGTAAAGGAATGAAGAACAACAGAAATTGATGGTGCCAAGACTCAAATCAAAGTAACAGAATGAAGGAAACAACAGAACAGTGATGGTGCCAAGATCAATCAAAGTAACAGGAATGGAGGGAACACGAACATTGATGGTGCCAAGAAATCAATCAACGTAACAGGAATGGAAGGAACAACAGAAAACATTGATGGTGCCAAGAATCATCAAGTACAGGAATGGATGGAACAACAGAACATTGATGGTGCCAAGAAACCACAAAGTAACGAATTGAAGGAACAAAGAAACATTATGTTGCCAAGAATCAATCAAAGTAACAGGAATGATCGGAACAACAGAACAATTATTAGCTCCACCACCCCAAGTAAAGGAATGGAAGGAACAACAGAACAATTGATTGTGCAAGAATCAATCAAAGTAACAGGAATGGAAGGAACAACAGAACATTGATGGTGCCAAGAATCAATCAAAGTAACAGGAATGGAAGGAACAACAGAACATTGATGGTGCCAAGAATCAATCAAAGTAACAGGAATGGAAGGAACAACAGAACATTGATTGTGCCAAGAATCAATCAAATTTTTTTTAGAATTTTATTTTTTTGGTATACCCATATGAGGTGTGGCAAAGGTATGCCATATGGGTACCCCTATGATAAGACCTCCTCACTTCCCCCTAATGTCCAATTTTAACCACTTTTCCAAAATTATACAGGGTTGCCAAATTTCAATAATACAAGACAAAAAGATTTGAGTTCTCCTTCTGGGTTTATCAAATCTCTCGATCAAATTTTGAGGTTCCCCTCTATGGGGAGTAGCATTCAGAATGGTGTTGGGGGTATGGTAAAGGTTTCCCCACTATGGGACATGGTCTTCCCCTTGGGTAGTAAGGTTCGAAACAAGTAACATTCCTCTTCTAGACTTAAACATGGTGACCCCACTACCAGAATATAGGAATCACGTTTGTCATCCACCTATGGATAACCACCCCATGGGTAACCACCCTACGGGAGTACAACATGTTTGTTCATGCCAGGTGTGGCGTCACGTGATAGCCACCCAGCCTAAGTGTGCCGTTAAACACAGGTTCAACAGATGTGTCAGTTTCATCAAGCTGTGCCCACTCTGTATTCCTCTCATTAACTTTAATACAGGATAAAAACACTAATACTCAATATTTCATTATTTTTATTTTCATATACAACAAATTTTGGTACACAATTTCTTCGTATAATACAAAAAGATTATATACAACTAAAATCATCAAACATGGAAAAACATTGTGGGATACCAGTGGATGTGCTCCGTTTCAGATGCTGGAATATCAGGGTGACCATAAGCCAAGGATTGCTAGTATTCTTGTGATACCTTTTTATCATCAAGTGACAATGTCTCTTTTTTATTCTTTACTGTACATATTTCACCTTTTACATTGCTATTAGACTTACAAGTGAATTACTCCCTATTTACCAAAAAACCCTTCATTCTTATATCATGCATGAGTTAAATAATGGGCGTGATGTGACGGAGTACCTTGGCTCTCTGACGTATTTGATATTCAACAATCTTTTACAGAAACATTTAGCTTTCAGAGCTTACTAACCAACTCACTAATTTTATATTCAAATTTCAGAATTCAATAACCTTTCTCACCTTTCTACTATTATCATGCAAGGGATGATCAGGACTGGAAATTTTTAAATCCATATATTCTAACAAAGGTTCTTTTTTTAACTCAAGCACGCAAATCTTTGCATTTCAAGCTAAAAATGTAAGAATCGGGTCTATATACAGGAGTTTTACGTAATCACCATAATGTTGTTTTAAAATTTTTAATAAAAAAATAATACAATTTCTTTCTTGCCCCCCATACCTCAATTGAATCCGAGATTGTGTTGTTTACTTCTAATTCAATTTGAGTGAATGTACAAAATCACTCTGTCTTGATTCAAAGGTGTGATATTTTTTAGGAAAGATCTTTGGTGGTTTTAATAATTCCTTTTCATTCTTGATGTATCTTAAGACGTTGAAGAGAGTTCCGGGTTCAGCTCCTGGACAGGACAGGTCTCGGGCATGGAACAGAGATATTGGCAATCCTTGCAACCACTGGAATAGAAGGCTTGATCTAGGTCTGTTCACCCCCCCCCCCACTTAATTTTCCAGTAAATGCATTATTGGTTAATTTGAATGCTTTTGACTTGGATGGGAACATTATGTGGCTGTTCTCTGTGCGATATTTGTTGTTATGAAGGGTCTAAAATTACTGGTATATTCATATACTGCATGCACCTTTTCAACCTCTAACCCAATTCCATTAGTACTGTAGCATATCTAGGACTGACCATATTAATTATTTGAGGTAAAAGATTGCACTATTCGCATTAGATTTGAGTATATTTCTACCTTCATTTTTCATACCAGATTACAATAAGGAGACAACATATCTTGTAGATATATTCATGTGTGATTATACCAAGGGTAGGTCATCAGTACATCTATCTACCTCGGGGGACACGGGCTTGGTATCACATTCTAATCCAATATTCCTTTTGACCCTCACAGGAAAACATTTCTTAACCCCATCGAGGAATCAATCTTCTCCTCATTCGATATTTTCTTATTCCATTCTGTGGAAGAGCTTCAACATTGCACTAGCATACAAAGAAATTAAAATCTAGATATAAAATGTGAGTACCCATTCCACTCTCAACACAAAATTTTGGATTAAGGGATTATCTACTTTAGTATATTGATTAACTGCTACTTGTGAACCTTCTCTGAGATTCCTTTTAATGTGGTCGTATAATTCCATTGGAATAAATTATATCGAATTTTCACATTAGTTTCCACAATAGGAAGGCGTCCAACTGAAAGAAGGCAAACTTATGTATTACTACATCGAGATTTATAAATATCGTTGAGGTTTTACGCCCTCCATGACAGACATCGGTAACAATCCAACATCTGTCTGTGATACAACATCAAGTAATCTCCCTAAACTCTTACATTTTCCCAGTCAAATATTTTCATAGCTTATTGTAATAATCCTCCTGGTAATTGCACTATTTCTCAAAGAATTACAAAACTGTTCCGTACTCGTAATTTAGTTTCACGAGTTTCTTTAACTATCAATATAATCGTAGCACAGGACGTGCTTTCCTTTAGTAATAAGGTACACATCCTGGAGGCACATCTTTCAGAAATAGTCTTGTTATTTCAATGATTTACCTACCTATGTCTACTTTCAAGAAATTTGAGTCCTTGTTTCGAATGAAGTTCAATTTCATATTAATCAACCTGCAATTCTCTTTAAAAATTATTCCTAAATCATACGACATGTTATGACGAAAAATAATTTTTCACTCTTATCTTTACACTGCAAATTGCATCGCGTACAATCTGCCACCAATATAATATTGAATTTTAAGTGTGGTCATGATGTTTATGATTATCTTTTGGAATTTTGAAGGTGTTACTACATAATTTCACTAGTTATCTGTGAATCATGTCTGGTCTTATTCCTCCTCTGTCATTTGGATTACATGATACTCTCTTCTAAACTTATATCTTACTCCATTACCATTGCATTTAAAATGAATGATTAAACAGTGTTCCTTCCCCTATACTCTTCATGCACCCACACTATTTCACCTGTGTGATCCATATATAATATAACATAGGCATGGCTTTATGGCGTGACATCAGTTTTACCTGCCGGGGAGTTGGTATTAATGCACATTCGAATGAAATTACACCGATGTATTCACTGGAAAGTGTATCACTTAAAATTTCTAAAGTGTACAGTGTTTTTTTTTTTTTTGTATTTATTCCTTCCGGGGGAATACGAGAGTCCGATTTTACATCCATCTTCGTGTATATCTAACGCTTCCTGGGATATTTAACTTCATCAAAATAATTTTTTGGCAGTGCTTCTTATCATCACCTTTTCTTTCTGTCATTTTCATCTAATATAGCCGTGAAATCTTTGACTGAAACCAAATGACTTTCATCATCAATAAGGACACATAATGTCTATGATTTCTTATTCACCTTACGGCACATAGCCACAAATGACCCATCTTTATCCTCTCTTACATTGATAGACGAATAATGACACTCATTTTCCTTTTCTAATAGGACCTAATTCATCACGTGTAATGGGAAAATTCATCTGTAAAAAGATTTTTGCATGACTAAGAAACTCTTTTAGGATTTACAACTAGGAATATTTTCCTATCTCACACCTTTTTGTGACATTGATAGGCAGCAAAAGCACGCAGTACACACATCCATAATTAATATCTGGATTAAATGATATATTGGCTCCCTCGTAGTTTCTTGGGATATTCCACATATGATCCATTTGCACTCTGAATCTACCTTGACATATTCTATGCTCAAAGATCCATTATATCTATGATCCCATTCCTGATTTTGCAAACTCTGTTCTCATACTTTTAATATCGTTCCCACCCACGATCAAATACTCAGAGGATTTCCTCTTCACTTACTAACTAAAACTTAAAGTTATCACAAAATTGTCCATTACGATCATCACCTTAATATGTTCTGGGTAATGTCTAATAACTATAATCGGACTGTCAAATTATTACTTGCCAGAGGTGATCTATCATTACATATCTCGCATCTGACCTATAAATAATCCTATAAGCATGCAAATACATTCTTAAAATATCTCTGATAAGTTGAAGGGACACTATATTCCTCACTTTGTGCCTACTTAAAAATTAGGCGTATGTGATAATTTCTGATGTTCATCGTTCATATTCACAGGCGCCATCATGTGAAGTACCTTCCTCTCATTTTAATTCACGGTCGCACCTCCCACTGTTGTGTGCCACATTACTCCCAGACTATGTGAGATACTTGCTCTCTCATTATCATTTAACGGTGACGATGTATCACATTCAGGCTGCACCTCAGTGTTGTGAGGTACCAAACTAGGCAGAACAACCTGTACTCTCAAGGTTCATTCTCGGTCGCACCTCCTGGATTGTGGCGTCATTACTCCCTGGATTAGTGAAGTACTGCTCTATCAGCGTCATTCACAAGCTGCAGAAGTTCCAGGGTATTTCGTACGAGGAAAAGTATCTCAATTCATTTTATATTTTTATTATTTTCTGTCTCGGTATCACATACTGATCGAATTAACAAACATTTTTTCGTCATACAACAACACCTATAAGGCTCTAGTCACATTTTTACATACTACCGAATTAATAATTAAATAGAGAAAATCTTCATACCTTTACATGATTTAATGTCTGGTAAGAACCACCAACAATTTTATATAACAAGATTGCATAACAAGATTTCGTTAATTACAACAAAAAAATATTAAGGCCTGATCTCAATATTCAGATTTCCTCGTTCGGTATTCAGCAATTACAACGATTAATAGAAGAGGAATCTTTCACCTCAACAATTTTTTTCATATACGACAAAATTAAGGTAGTGGTCACAATTTGGATACATACCTGTTTTTACAGCCTCTACCATAATAAAATCTATGTGATCCCACACTTTTGTAATTCTGTCAATTTTCACCCGTGATGTGCATCTCTCGCTTTAATTTGCGATGATTTTCTATTATCGACATTCTCGTCATTAATTCGTGTGTATTCTTTTCTTATCCTCTGTTAGAATTTCACTCATTAACACATTTTATACGGTAAAAATTTTCACTCATTGTCTGTAAGAATTTCACTCGTATACTCCAACATCTTCATAATTTCCACTTGTTAAGTTTAAATGAGGTAAATTAATATGTTAAGGTACAATTTTACATATCCGAATTAAGATTTGGTAAAAATTTTCAAGAGATTAAGATCATTCAACACTTTTAAAGTTACAATTTTTGTTTAACCACAATTTTACATATCACGAATTAAGGTTCTAAGTACAACTTCCCTTCATGATGCAGGTGGGTTTGCCGAATTAAGAAGAGTCTGCCACGCTTGACGAATGAAACAGTCCTCTCTTGTCACAACTTGACCTTATTTGGTTCACCCCCGAAAAATTATTCGCCATGATTGTAGACAAGATTAGATAAAATCTTCTTGCTGAACACTTGAGTCAACACAGGTCACACAGACGGGTGCCATGAATGCCGCTCACACAGAAGGTAGATTCGATAGAATCACTTACCCAATGTGTATCTGATAAAATCTCCTTATGCACCTCGTGAGTCAACACAGTCAGACAGACGGTCATCATAAGACAGGGTAAGATCCTGTGTCCAATTTGGTGAGGTTGTCGGTCGGCGACAGGAGGTCGCTCTGTATCCTCTTGTTATCTTAAGCTGAGATATATCTTGAAAAATCATTAAACCTCACGTGTACAAAAAGTAACATATCTATGGTAAAAACCAGTTTCTCGCTAGTACAATGAAACTTGAAAGTATGCACATCGGTGATGTTGATATATTTCGTTTCTTCAAGGATTATCACTGCAGGTTATTCGAACTGTGGCAAATTCTTGTTTCCAGCAAATAGTAAAGTTAATACCGTAGAAATTCATAACATTATAATATGTGGGGTGAATCTCATCCCTTAGAGCAAGATTCAGAGATATCGTAAAGTAACATTAAGTAAAGTATTATTGACCCACAGAATGTCATTGCATCATCTGATGAAAAATACATAATAAGAACATAACAAAAATAAGCAACATAAGAAAAGGAGGAACACTGCAGGAGGCCTGTTGGCCCATACTAGGCAGGTCCTTTACAATCATACCATCTTGGTGCTAATGCTTTATGTTTTCTCACCAGGTGCGTGCAAGAGACCTGTAGAAGCGTCCTCTCTCCCCGCAGGTCGAGGACGAATGTCAGAAGTAAAGATTAGGGAAAAAGATAGGGCCCACTTAAGGTAACTCTGGTCAGATCACTGACGTGATAAGGTTATATGTAAAATTTTCAATCCTTACTTTCTCTCGTTTTTACAGGGGAGTTACTAGGAGAAAGTCCAGAAATAATAGTTATGTAGAAACAGGTACGATATAAAACTATGCTCGATTGAGGTAACTAGTGACATGGTCTCAGGACAAATAGAGAACTTAAAAGCTAACAAATCCCAGGCCCTGATGAACTGTTCTCAAGGGTGCTAAAGGAATCTTTTCAACATAACGCTGAAACTGGCATAGTGATGTATAAAATGGAAATTGGCAAATGTAAACCTATTTACAGGCAGGTGGACAGGTTCCTTAGCTTCGAACTATAGACCAGGTATTTGAGGAGTGTTGTTCATGGTACTGATTTGATATTGTGTTATATGGAAATCAGTCAAGGCTGTCATAGAGTTACACTCAGAGGCTATTGACGAAACTAGGCACACGGAATAGGAGGAGAAATTTTTTCATGGGTTGAGGCAATGGTGCAAATAGGCAGCAGAGGAGGTGGGGGGAGAGGTTGGGTTATGCATTAAATGTGGAGAAATCAGAATGGGGGCACGTCACAAGCGGTGTTCTAAGGGGTCAGGTGTTGGGCCTTTGTTGTTTACAATTCTCACATGAACGACATATAGAGGGAATAAATAAGCGACATAAGTAAATTTGCTGTGCGCACAAAATTGGCAGCCCAATTCATTCTAATGAGGAATTAGAGCAGTGGGTCGGAGCACAAAGTGGCAGATGCGTTTAATATAAGACAAATGTTAGAGTCTAAAAGTTGGAACGGAAATAGCCACGCCGCATATAAATTAAATAATGTAGATCTTAATATTACGGATTGTGAAAAAGATTGAGAAGTTCTGGTTAGTAGTAGTCTAAAACCAAGGCAACAGTGCATTAGTGTTCGCAATAAAGCTAACAGAATCCTTGGCTTCATAGCAAGAAGTATAAATAATAGAAGTGCTCAGGTTGTTTTTCAAGTCTATATATCTTTGGTTAGGCCTCATTTAGATTATGCTGCACGGTTTTGGTCACCGTATTACAGAATGGATATAAATGCACTGGAAAACGTACAAAGGAGGATGACAAAGTCGATCCCATGTATCAGAAATCTTCCCTATGAGGATAGACTGAGGGCCTTGAATCTGCACTCTCTAGAAAGGCATAGAATTAGAGGGGATATGATTAAGGTGTATAAATGGAAAACAGGTATTAATAAAGAGGATGTAAATAGCGTGCTAAAAATATCTAACGTAGACAGGACTCGCAGCAATGGCATTAAATTGGAAAAGTTCAGATTCAGGAAGGACATAGGAAAACACTAGTTTAATAATAGAGTTGTGGATGAGTGGAACAAACTCCCAAGTACCGTCATAAACACTAAGACGTTGTGTAGTTTTAAAAATAGATTGGATAAATACATGAGTGGGTGTGGGTGAGTGTCAGTTGAACCTGACTAGCTTGTGCTACTAGGTCGGATGCACTGCTCCTCCCTTAAGTGACGTGTCTGACCTCAAGGTCATGGTGGGAGAATTGGAGCTGCCTCGCATAGGCCAGTAGGCCTGTTGCAGTGTTCCTTCTTCCTTATGTTCTTATGAATATGCCCCTGCTGTAGTGGAGATGTAGTGAAACAACATAAGATTGAATTCGCTCTTCTCATAGTGACAACGGCAAACAGACTGATCGAACAGACTGAGAGACCAGTTACTCTAGTTCGAACAGGCACAAACCTCTTAGTGATGCTGGTGTTAAAGGTCTCCCAGAACACAAATATCCAAATGCTCAGCAGCCGAAACATAATCCAACTCTACATTATCAATGTCAGTCACCATCTCGTACTTGTGCTTAGTAGCATTGGCTTAACACAACCTCTGCCATTTACCTGTAAGGGAAAATATAAGTTTTTGATTTCTTCATCTCTTGTGAGGAATGGAATATTAAAGTTACCAAATAGCACCCAAGAAGAAATAGCAACAGTTGGGAAAGCATTTATCCCGCAGTTACATGGATGAAGGAGAGAAAAGTCACCGGAAGAACAGCGCCACATCAAGTTAGAATCACTGTAACAACCAAATTTCAGTTACATCACACCTATCACATTTTGCAACAGTTTGCTTTCAACTAAATGTTTTTGGCTGATTATGCAGTTAAATATCAAGATTTAAAGCGAATGGAAGGCATTTATAAATCATCAGTACAAATGCTTAATTAA
>NW_026476744.1:0-14967 GCF_026875155.1 Cherax quadricarinatus
ATTGTTGGGTTGTAATCCAGTTTTTAAAATTTTTTTGAGGACCCTTTTTTTATCCCCAAGTTCCTTACAAAACATCGTGTAGTGGTACGACAGCTTTCATTGTTCGGGGGTTCGAATGTTAAAAATTCGACAGCCCGTTTGTTATCGTATTACTGTTTTTTACTGTATTTTTTAAACAAACCTTTTTTTTAAATTATTTCCATTAGAAAAAAATTTAAAAAAAATTTTAATTTTTAAAAACGAAATTTCGAAAGTTCTCTTTTGTCTGTCCCAGGGGGAGTAACTTATTGTTATATTTTTATATTACGTGAACCGCAAAGTCATATAAGGGTGGGAGGGCTAAATACACCATCCAAAAAATTGTGACACGACGGCGTCTGGGCACCTGGTTTCCAGATCGGGGAAGTATGGATCTCTGCGCTGAAGATGGAAACAACTTTTTTCCAGTTTTTCTTCACTGCTTTCAAATTGAGGAATAGTATTTATCGGGTTATGTGTGCTTTTAAGGCAGACCTTGTGACCTTTGCTTAAGGCAACCTTTGTACCTTGCTTAAGCGACCTTGTGACCTTAAATAACCCCTTGTGCCCTTTACTTAAGGGGGCGGGCCTTTGTGCCCTTGCAAAGGAAAACCTCGTGCCCCTTGCTTAAGGCAGCCCTTGTGCCCTTTAAAAATAACCTTTTACCTTTGCAAAGGAAGACCTTGTGCCTTTGCTTAAGGCAACCTTGGCTTAAGATAGACTTGTGCCCTTTGCTTAAGGCAAATTTTTGTGACCTTGCTTAAGACAGACCTCGGCCCTTTGCTTATAAAGGAACAGTTCCCGTTTTTTCGAACCACCTGTATAAGTACTAAAATAACTACAGGGAATACAGTCTGTATTTCAAGATATTTAGTATTTCAACATGGAAATAAGGAAATTTTAAACAAAGAAAGGTTATTTTAAACCAAATTATATAAAAAAAAATTAAAAGAAAATTAAAGGTTGATAAATTTTGAAAAAAAATGAAAAAAAACTCAAAAAACAAATCTGTCGATAAAAAAAAAAATCGGAAAAAGATACATTTTTTAGGGCAGTTCAGCTCTTGTTTGTAAAAATTTTCTAAATTCAAAAAGAAAAACTTTAGTTTTTCTTTTTTAGGCACCCGTTTTCGGTGGATCGCCCGGGGTTTGTTTATATATTAAATATATAAAAATATTATTATATATAAATATATATATATATTATTATATTTGGGGTTTGTTGGGTGGTAAGGGTTAACTCTTCTCGGCTAGAAGTAACCTTTAAAAGCGCTGTAGTCATCTCAGGTGTCTGACCCTTTTGTTACCTAACCAGTGTTCCCCCAGGGCTGGGTCTTGGCGGGACGTCTCACCAGATAACCTGGCAGCACGGGGTCCCCCTTGCCCACGGTGTAGCGACTCTCTTTGGCGAGGTCCACGTAATAAACCCGGGACATTATTATTTTTCGCCGGGTCACCATCTGGGGAAAAACCCGGGCCGAAGTACCGGCAAATCTCTAATGAATGAAAAGATAACCCGGCTTCATACTAATGAGTACTCACTTGGGTTCATACTAATGACTACTCACTCTGCTGGCTTCAACTAATGAGTACTCACCTGGCTTCATACTAATGCCTACTTCACCTGGCTGGCTTCGTACTAATGAGTACTACACCTGGCTTCATACTAATGACTACTCACCTTGGCTTCATACTAATGACTACTCACCTGGCGGCTTCATACTAATGACTATTCACCTGTCTGTGCTTCATACTGATGACTACTTCACCTGTCTGGCTTCATACTGATGACTACCCATCTGGCTGGCTTCATACTAATGACCACTCCAGCCTGGCTTCATACTAATGACTACTCACCTTGGCTTCATACTAAGACTACTCACCTGGCTTCATACTAATGACTACTCCCCTGGCTTCATACTAATGACTTTCACCTGGTTTCATACTAATGACTACTCACCTGGGCTTCATACTAATGACTATCACCTGGCCTTCATACAATGACTACTTACCAGGCACATACTATTGACATTCACCTGGTTTCATACTAATGACTACTTCACCTGGCTTCATACTAATGACTACTACTCACCTGGCATACTAATGACTTCTCAAACTGGCTTCATACTAATGACTTCTCAACCTGGCTTCATACTAATGAAACTTGCTCACCAGTATTGTATTGAATGAAGAAGCCTGTCGTGCACGAAAAAGTTTCGGCCACATAAAGAAATACACCAAGTGTAGATACACGTGTTTTATTTTCATGGTAATGATGGTATGAAGATTGGTGTGATGTTAATGCTGATGGTGGTGTTAATAATGATGTTAATAGTGATATGAAACAGTGGATATTTAAATGATGAATGATTGCAGTAAATTTTTGGTGAAATGACGTTTATAGTTGATTATAATGGTTGGTGAAAGTGCTATGATTAAGTGGATATAGTTGTTATGATGGGTGGGTGATAAGTGATGAAGGTGGCAGCCACACCCAGGCGGGGGCGGAAGTCAGTGGAGCCAGGTGGGCCGCGCTAATTGGCTGGCCAGGTTTTTATTCCCTGAGTAATGGATTGGTCAGCTCTGGCCTGGCTCGCTGGCTAGGTTACCTTCACCCCCCCTCCCCTCCCATATCCCTCACCTCCCTTCCCCTCCCTCACCCCTTCTTCCCCTCCTTCACCTTCTCCCTCACCTACTCCCACACACCATTTCACTACATTTCTCCGTTCCTTTCTTGTCTCCCACACCCCTTACCCACCGGTTCTCCAACCAGTCTCGGTGTGGAGAGAGAGTTGGTGCAGGGGAGAGAGTTGGGTGCGGGGGAGAGAGTTGGGTGCGGGGGAGAGAGTTGGGTGGCGGGGGAGAGAGTTGGGTGCGCGGAGAGAGTTGGGTGGGGGAGAGAGAGTTGGGCGCGGGGAGAGAGTTGGGTGCAGGGGAGAGAGGTTGGGTGCTGAGAAGAGAGTTGGGTGCGGGGGAGAGAGTTGGTGCGAGGGAGAGTTGGTGCGGGGGAGAGATGTTGGGTGCGGGGGAGAGAGTTGGGTGCTGAGGAGAGAGTTGGGTGTGGGGGAGAGAGTCGGTGTGGGGAAAGAGTTGGGTGCGGGGAGAGAGTTGGGTGTGGGGGAGAGAGTTGGGTTCGGGGGAGAGAGTTGGGTGTGGGGAGGAGAGTTGGTGGGGGGAGAGAGTGTTGGGTTTGGGGGAGCGAGTTGGGTTTGGGGGAGAGAGTTGTGTGTGGGAGAGAAGTTTTGGGTGTGGGGGAGAAGTGGGTGCGGGGGAGAGAGAGTGGGTGTGGGGAGAGAGGTTGGGTGGCGGGGGAGAGAGTTGGGTGCGGGGGAGAGAGTTTGGGTGCGGGGGAAGAGAGTTTGGGGTTTGAATAAAGGTTTTAGTAAACCGACAAGTTGAGGAACGAGACACTTGTGCAACATTTGGGTATGTTTATTCTGGGAAAAGTTTCGCCAACCATGTCTCCTTCAGTCCATACAGAGAAGAATGGTGGAAGGAATGAGGAGGAGTTTGAGGTAATCAGTCCCATAGCCTGGGAGGTCAGTGTGTTCAGTCCATCATTCATTGATAAAATTGTGGTAACGAGTTAGGTGTGGTAGTGAGTTGGAGGGATAGTGGGTTTATAAAAGCTAAGTAGTAGCAGAATATACTTGATTTTACGTTGTATGTGGTTTTTAAGTAAATAACAATCGCAACTAGACGGGATCGAACCCCAGAATTTTAGAACACCTCCCCGGAACCCCGAAAAAACCCAGAGTTTAAATCCACTGGCCCACGGGCATCAAATATCAGGTCCCAGCCCCACTAAACATTTTCCCCCCTGATGCGGGCACATAGTCCCGTGGAATCAATCTTACACTGACAATGAGATCATCGAAAAACAGCTGTGGCTTTGTAATGTTGCATAACACCAACTGCGACTGGATGAAATTTTTTGCAGAGACCTTTTTTCACTCTTAAGCTGTACGGAGTTAATTTCTTGTCAGTGAATCTAAATCACTGCATAAACATTAAAAGCCCCCTTCAAAATGGGTTTAAAACCCCGCGAAAGAGCTAGCGCACTCTATCAATGCCCAATAAATAGAAAGTTTTTTATTAAAGGGCTTTTAAATTTTAGTGAAGGGGAGCGTTAGGGGGTGAGAAAAGCATTAAAAGCCACTACACATACCCAAGCTCAGGGGAGGGCTTGGGCTTCAGTTGAAAAGTAAAAGAAAAAAGTTAATTTTCAGCTATCTTTTTTTTTTCATTGTAAAGGGTGTTAGATTTAAGACTATATTTCGTATCGGTTTTACAGATTTGTTTAAAAAACTGTTAAACCAGGGGGAAATATTTTCAGGGGATACACAAATGCACTCCCACACCCTCCACTCACTCCCACACCCATCCAGTTCCTCCCCCACCCAATTCCACCCCCCCTCCCCCCCCCCCCCCCCCCCCCCCCCCCCCCCCCCCCACACCCATACCCTCACACCACAACCCCCCCCACCTCATCACACCCCCTTTCCCAAACTCATCCAATACCCTCCTCTCTCACCCAAAACTCACTCACACACCCATAAACTCACTCCCACACCAACAACGGGGGATACCTTTGTTGCTTGCTTATTGATATAAATAAATCTATTTAAAAAAAAATATCTCATTTTCGTATACATTATTTTTTTTGTTCCCAACATTTACTTGGGGTTTAGCTTTCAAAAAGAAATTTAAAAATTTAAAAAAACGTCCCTTCCAAAAGGGAAATTTACTGTCTTGTCTATATTTTTATTATCACGTATAATAAACGAAGGTAATTATAAAAACTTTTTGTTCATCTTAAGTCCGGGTTTTTTTTCTGGACCCGTGTATGTTTTATACTGGGACCCGGTACTGTTTTATACGGTACCCGTGTACTGTTTTTCTGGGACCCTTTTCTGTTTTTTAAATGGTACCCGTGGGGACGTTTTTTTATGGTACCCCGTGTACTGTTTTTTACGGTACCCTGTACTGTTTTTTCTGGGACCCCTGACCGTTTTTTATGGGACCCTGTACTGTTTTTATATGGTACCCGTGTACTGTTTTAACTGGTACCCCCGTACTTTTTTTTACTGGTACCCGTGACTGTTTTATACTGGGACCCCCTTACAGTTTTATATTGGTACCCTTTCAGTTTTATATTTTTACCCGGTAATGTTTTATAATTTGGTAAAACCCCATACTGTTTATATTGGTACCGTGTACTGTTTTATATTGGGGGACCCGTAACTGCTTTATACTTGACCCGTGACTGCTTTATACTGGAACCCCGTACGCTTTATACTTGTAACCCGTGTACGTTTTAACTGCCCGAGTATTGTTTTTATATGGGACCCCGGTTCTGTTTTATATTGGGACCCGAGTACTTTTTTTTTACTGGTACCCAGTACGTTTATACTGGTACCAGTTGTTTTATACTGGTACCCGAGTTCCTTTTTATATTGGTACCCGAGTCGTTTTTATACTGGTACCCGAGTATTGTTTTATACTGGTACCCCAGTTCTGTTTTATATTGGTACCCGAGTACTTTTTTTACTGGTACCCTGTATGTTTTATTTGGTACCGGATACTGTTTTTATACTGGTACCGGAGTACTGTTTTATAGCTTATTTTCGTAGGAAAGGTTTCTAATACTGGAAACACCTTTATCTTATTCTCTGTTTATTTTTCGAGGCTTTTTTTTTACTCCGTAATATGGAAACCACAAGGCAGCAAATATAAGTGAGGTTAATCTGGGACCCGAGTTCTTTTTATATTGGTTCCCATACTGTTTTATACTAGTACCAAAGTACGTTTTATACGGGGACCCCTGTACTGTTTTAACTGGTACCCGGTAGTTTTATACTGGTACCCGTGTGCTGTTTTTACTGGGTACCCGTGTATGTTTTACTGGTACCCGTGTACTGTTTTATACTGGTACCCTGTTTCTGTTTTTATTGGGACCCGAATAAATTTTTTTTTTGGACCCATTCCCGTTTTATATGGTACCCCGGGACTTTTTATTTGGTACCCGGGACTGTTTTTTTGGTACCCGTGTACAGTTTTATATTTGTACCGTGTAATGTTTTATATTTGGGACCCCCGTGGCTTTTATTTGGTACCCGTGTACTGTTTATATTGTTACCCCTGCACTGTTTTTATTGGTACCCGGACGTTTTATATTTTACCCTGTAATGTTTTAACTGGGACCCGTGTACTGCTTTTTTAAAAAGGTACCCTGTACCTTTATATTTTTACCCTGTTTAAAATGTTTTTATACTGGTACCCGTGTCTGTTTTTATTATAAACAGTAATGTTTTTATTGGTACCCGTGTACTGTTTTATATTGGTACCCGTATATTTTATTTTTGTTACCCTGAAATGTTTTTAAATTGGTTTACCCTTACTTTTTATATTGGTACCCTGTAGTTTTTAGGTCCCTTTACTGCTTTATATTGGTCCCGGGTATGCTTTTTTTGGTCCCCTGTACTGTTTTAAATTGTCCCCGAGTACTTTTTTTGTTTTGGTCCCCAAGTATGTTTTATTTGGTCCTTTTACTGCTTTTAGGGTACCCTGTACTGTTTTATACTGGTACCCGAGTATTTTTTAAATTTGGTACCCAGTATGTTTTATACTGGTCCCCCGTTTTTACTGCTTTATTTGATCCCCGGGTTTTTACTTTTTTGGGTACCCCGAACCCTTTAAACTTTTCCTGATTTTGATTGGTAACCCTTACTGCTTTATATTGGTGCCCGTTACTCTTTTATTAAATTTATGTTTTATATACCCCATACTTTTTTATTTCCCAATAATTTTTTTTATTTTTCCCCTTTTTTTAACACCCGGTTTTTTTATTACGGCCCGGGTACAAAAAAAACCCGAGTCTTTTTAATTTGTTTTGGGTTTTATTGTGTTTGTTGGCTTTCACCTGTTTAACCGAGGGGGTTTTTTGTTTTTTTGTAAGAAAACCCCGGGAAAAATTTGTTTGAAAAACCTTTTTTGTGTTGAATTTTAAAGCCCTTGTAAAATAAAGCGTCCTGAATCCCAGGACCAGGGAAACTCCCCATCTTTCTTTTATTTTTTTAAATCATTTATTATACTTTTTAATAAAATATATTATATATATATAATTATTATATTATATTAAAAATTTATATATATATATGTCTGCCGAATAGGCAGAACTTGCGTTTTGGTTTAAATAGCAACGCCATCTTGCCATATAAGACAAGCGAAAATTTGTGTATGAAATAATTGGCCAGCATTCAGAACCAAACGAAAAAAAAATAATTTCACTGGTGGCCGGGTGGTTACGCTCTCGCTTACCGGTGAGGGCCTGGGTTCGATTCCCAGCCGAGTAAAAAAATTTGGGAAAGTGTTTTTTCACTGTTGTCTATGTTCCCATCAGAAAAAAGGGACCTGGGTGTTAGTGAGGTGGGGGTCGCACCGGGGACATGCCCTAAGGAGGGGGTCCAACCGGGCCGGGGGGGCGTTGCCCCCCGGAACTCTCCCAGATAAACTCCAGTAAAAAATTACTGTAAAAAATCTAAAATATATTAGTTGGGTTGGCTAAAAAAATTTTTTTGTTATAATAAGGTTAGTAAATTTTTTAAGATTTTTGGTGCAAAATTAAAAAAATTTTTTATTAACATTAAAATTAAAAAAATATATTTTAAAGTATAAAGAAAATTTTAAAAGGACTTAATTTTAAAAGAGTTTTTTGCTAATTGACCATTTTACATATCGGACTAATATATATATATATATATATATATATATATATATATATATATATATATATATATATATATATATAAAATATATTTTTATAGTATATAATCCGGTGTATTTTCACCTTGAGCATTCAATACGTGGACATTGTTCTCTTTGGGCGATGCGTCTTACGGGGAACGACTAAACCCGTGGGTCATAAGGGCCTGGTCTTGGTTAAAAAAAAAACTCATTTAATATTTTTAATTAATATAACTAAAAAATTCCCCCTTTCATTTCAAATAAATTTTTTAATAAAATCCCACTAATACTAATATAAATAGTTAATTTCTAAAAGCAAAAACCTGCAATTTTTTTCCCGTAATTAATTTAGTTTGGGGTTAAAAATTGGTGTTTAAAATCATATTAGGAAAATTGAGAGTGGGAGACTCCCTTGTGTGAGGGAGGTGGAAAAGACATCCCCTTGTGAGAGAGAGTGGAGAGCATCCCTTGGATGAGAGAGTGTGGAGAAATCCACTTGTATGAGAGAGTGGAAAACATCCCCTGTGCTGAAAGAAGTGGAAGAACCCCCCCCTTTGATGGGAGAGTGTGGAGAGACATCCCTTGTAAGAAGAGTGGAGGACTCCACTTGTGATGAGAGAGATGGAGAGACATCCATTGTGATAAGGGGGGGGGGGGGGGGGGGGGGGGGAGAACATCCCCTTGTGATGAGAGAGTGTGGGGAAATTACTTGGTGGGGTTGGAGGAAAAATTCATTGTAATGAGAGGGTGTGGAGAAACATCCCTTGTGAGAGAGGGGGACTCCCTTTGTGGTGGAGTGGAAAGAAACCACTTGTGATGAGAAGTGTGGGAGACATCTACTTTCGTGAGAGAGTGTGGAGAGACATTCCACTTGTGATAGAGATGGAAGAGACATCCACATGTGATGGTGATAGTGGAGAGACAATCCACCTGTGATGAAAGAGAGTAGAGAGACATCCCACCTGTGATAAGAGATGGAGAAACATCCACCTGTGATGAGAGAGAGTGGAAGAGAAATCCTCCTGTGCTGAGAGTGGAGGAGACATCCACGTGTGCTGAGAGAGAGTGTTGAGACATCCACCGTGCTGAGAGAGAGTGGAGAGATATCCAACCTGCGATGAGAGAGAGAGATGAGAGACATCCACCAGTGATGAGAGAGAGTGTAAGACATCCACCTGTGCTGAGAGAGAGTGTGAGACATCCACGTGTGCGAAAGAGGCTGGTGAGGCATCCATCTGTGCTGATGAGAGGCAGGAGAGGCATCCCATCCCTGTACGGAGAGAGGCTGGAGAGACATCCACGTGGTGCTGAAAGAGGCTGGAGAGGGCATCCATCTGTGCTGAAAGAGCTGGAGAGGCATCCATCTGTGCTGAGAGAGGCTGGAGAGGCATCCCACCTGTGCTGAGAGAGCTTGGAAGATACATCCATCTGTGTTTTAGAGAGGCTAGAGAGCATCCACCTGTCCTGAGAGAGTGGAAGAGACATCCACCTGTGTTTATCATTATTGGAATAGGTAATTATTTAGAATAATAATGAATCTTTTCTTAGCGGCAATGAGCTGTAATTAACCAACTTACTTAGAATCCCCATTTAGAAGGGTAATGATGAATTAATAAGTATTGTCAGCCAGGTCAGCAACACTCCTTACTTTTGTGAACTGATTATGGCATATAAGCAGGGAAACCGCTCGTCTCAAAATTCTAACTGGCTCGGCTGCTGTGACCTGACTAAATGGTTTAGTAATTCCTAACGACCCTTTAAAAAATGTTTCAGAATGCCCATATATGAATAATATGGACTTGACAGAGAGAGTCTCCAGTACTAAATTGTTGAAATGATTTATGTTTGAGAGTTTTGACGACACTGCCTTGTTTACCCAGAGTCCTTGTTCCAGATTTGTTGTCTTATCTTTATGAAAATTAAAAGTTTCCTTATGCCTTACACATGAATCTTAATCCATAGAACATATTAAACTTTGTGAATATAGTAAGTTCGTATTTGGGAAGGAAAATATCTTTGTCAAAAACAAGAAATTGACGTTGGGAAATCTACTTGATCCTTTTACTTGCCATTGCCGAAGGCACTTGTCAATACAATTAGCCGTGTCCGTGTGGGTGTCTAGGTCGGTGTATGTGTGTATTGACAACCAGTGTTTGCAGTTTTATGATAAAAAAACTCCCTAAAGATATTCTCTCAGTGTACAGCTAAATGGATACGATATGTTGATGTTTTCTGTGGCGGAAAGATCAAAATTTGGATGTTTTTCATTAACTAAACTAAAATTGTCGAGCCTCTCGATTAAGTTTACATTTGAGCCTAAAAGGGATAAACTACCCTTTATTTTCTAAGTTTTACTACATTGTGTCGACATCGCATTTAAAATTTCCATTATATATAGGAAAGTCGACTAATGTGAGTTCGTACGTTCACTTTCTCTCCACTATGAAAGAAGGTTAAAAGGATCATTTCTTCAAAAAGTTTTGACGCATTACGTATATGGCGAGCTCGAAATTTCTGCTGATAAAGTTGGCTAGTATTTTTGACATTTCTTCAGAATTAAAGAGGTAAACCCAAAAGATTTGTTAAGAAAGCATAACTAGCAAGAAAGAAAACATTCTACAGAATGAACATGGGAAGCACTCTACCAGTTATCATAAAATTGCTTTGAAGCAGTATTATTACATCAATTCCTTTGTCAGGACGGCATAGAAATCAAAAACAGTCTATAAAACTGAGTTAGAGGTTGCAGTCTTCCACAAACTGGGAAGAAGCTCAGTTTGGTGAGAGAAAATCAAGAATTCTCTTATAATATGTAACAGTGATGCTTTGAACAACATATAACAAGAAATATACCAAACAAGATCCTATTTATCGAGTCAAAAAAGCCACAGATCTCAGACAAGGGTGTTTCACAAGATCTTGCCATTGCTCATTATGCAATGTTGCCTTGGCCCACTGAAGTGTTACTTTTCAAACAGGCTTTGCATTAAACTATGTCTCCCAACCCAAATAACGTTTTGCTCATCCCACAACTATATTCTCCAACGGCAAGAGTAGCACCGATAACAGACATACCTTGTGCATCGTTGCCCGTCACGAGATCGGTAGTTTTTGTGTAGGTTTTGCGTTAGACTTGCTGCTCCTACCTGAGCAACGTTTTGTTTCATTGTCGAAAAACAACTTCCTGTTGAAAATAGTAACCCTAAAAGGGTATGGCCCTTAAGATTACGTAATAGTTGTGGGCATGTTCCCAGATCGGCTCTTAGACCCTGTCATTGTGTCAACCTGTATGTTTCAGATTTCCTCTCTCACACATTTCATTTGTTTAATAGTGGACTTTAATATTACGAACATTTACATTCACATAGCGCCGACCATGAACTATCAACTTAAAATATCAATTGAAAGAAACAGTGGGTTAATACATTTAGCTCAAACGCGAATCCCCTCAGTGAGGGCTCAAGATCTAGGGAATTGTGTCTTGTGCTTCAGTTTCCCTGAATTAAGAATGACTACCTACCACATCCCCCTTCCCTCAGGCGCTACTGGTGGGCATTCCGGGGATCAACGGCCCCGCGGCCCGGTCAACGACCCTGGCTCCCGTGGATCAGGCCTAATCAACGAGTCTGTTACGCTGGCTGCACGTAGGTAGCGCTGTATACCCTTGTGGCTTAGCGCTTCTTTTTGATTATAATAATAATGGCCGCACGTAGTTGGCAACCGTACGAACCCCAGCCCAGCTGATCCGTCACCAACTTTAGGTATCTGTCCCAGCTCGCTCTAGAAGATAAACTGGGGTCTAATTGGTAATCCCCTTATTGGCTGGTGGGAGGCAGTGGAACAGTTTTTGGCCCCGCTTTATAACCTGCCGGAATTAGAGCGCTCCCCTTGGATTATAATAATAATCTAAACGCTATTCAACTAACCATCTGTATATAAATATATATATATATATATATTGTGTTTTTTATAAATATATATATATATATATATGTATATAATATATATATATAATATATATAAAATATACATACATGCAAACAACTTTGCGTTGTGGACTTTTTTATTTACTTTGGCATACATATAAATTTACCGGATAATAATCTCGAAATAGACTTCGTGAAGCTTTTTACCGGATTCCATATTGTGAAATAAAGTAAGTGAAATATTTTAAGGTTTTTATTATGCGTGATTATGATTAATAAAGAGGGACGCATATGGGGGCAGTAGCTTTTACCCCGATATTGCTAGGATTTGTTGAAAAAATTGAAGTAGACATTTTGGATATGCGAGATCCCTTTATAAGAGGTTGGTTTTTATTCTCTTCCTCTCTTGTAATTCTTTCCATTTCATGTTCCTCTTCTACTAATTGCTTCCTTATATATATAATATATATATATATATAATATAATAATATATATATATAAATATATATATAAATATAATATATATATATTATATGTCGTGCCGATAAGTAAAACGGTCAAATAGCAAGAACTCATTTAAAATTAAGTCCTTTTCTAAAATTTTTACTCTTATACGATAAAAGATTTATTTTTTTTCATTAATTGTTGATGTAAAAATTATTAATTTTTTCACCAAAAAAATTATAAAACCTACCTAACCTTATTAATAACAAGCGCAATTTATTTAGCCTAACCACAACTAAATATATTTTAGATTTGTACTACAATAATTTAATACTAAACAAACAAACACAGTGAAACATATTTTTCCGTTAGGTTAGGATGATTATGCCAAAATTATTGCATACACAAATTTTTCACAATTGTCCTATATTGGCAAGATGAACGTTGCTATTTAAGCCAAGTTCGCAAATTCTGCCTATCGGCACGACATATATATATATATATATATATATATTATATATATATATAAATTGTATATATATATATATAATATATATATATAATAATATATATATATATATAAGCAATCCCTTTTCTAGCTCGTAAATGGGTTTCCGAGCTGGGACGTGTCGACAGACACACCTTGTTGGGCTATCTTGCATTTCATTTCCACATTGCATTGTTCCTGAAGAGTTCGTGTCCACCTCTCTGTGGTTAATTTGCCATATATATATATATATATATCTATATATATATAATATATATATATATTATATGGCACACACACACACATAGCAACCACTGTGAAAAAATAGTGAACTTCAATGCGCTTTCGTGGTTTCTTCTCACATTATCAAGGAACTCTGTTTCCTTGATAATGTGAAAAGGGCTGGGAATTTCACTATTTTTTCACGGTAGTTTTTCTGTATGTGAATAACCTGTTTATAGTTATCTATTGCGTTAATATATATATATATATATATATATATATATATATATATATATATATATATATATATAAATATATATATATATAAGTAGTCAAAAAAGGGGCTGAGCATCCCTTCCGAAAAAAGGCGATGCGGCTGGAGCATCCCTCACCTGAGTTGTACCGTGCGGCAGAGACATCCCTTCCGTCTAGAAACCACGGCTTGGAGGGTCACCTTTTCACACCTAGGTGTTTACTTCCGTGTTTTGGACCATGACCTCGCCCTCGAGACTAACCTCACCCTTGACCCCCCCAACCATACCCCACCCACGACCCCCCCCCCCCTTCCGCGACCCTCCTTCGCGACCCCCGCCGTCGCGCCGCGCGCCCGCGCGCGCGCCCGCCCGCGCACCCCCGCCCGCGCGCCCTCGTCACCGCCCGCGCGCCCCGCCCCGCGCGCCGCCCGCGCGCAAACCGCCGCCGCCCGCCCCGCGCGCCCTTTCTCGACCCCCCGACCGCGCTTTCTTTTCTGCTGCGCCCTTCTTGCAGCGTCAAACCGATCGCCCCCGCGCTTCGAATTTTTTTTCCGATATTTTTTCGAATTTTTTTTGAATTTCATTTTCTTGTGCTCTCCATCTCCTCAAGATCAAATTTTTTGAGGTCCCCTCTCACTTTCACCCCCATCCCAAAAATTCTCGATATTACCAAGTTTTTGGATTCCCCCCTATGGGGGTTTCGAAAGTCTCCATCTCCTCAGATCAAATTTTTAAGGTTCCCCCTCCCACTTTCACCCCCCAATCCCAAAAATTTCTCGATAATACAAGTTTTGGATTCCCCCCTATGGGATTTTCGAAATTCTTATGATCTCCTCGGATCAAAGTTTTTGGATTCCCCCCTATGGGGTTTCGAATTCTTATGATCTCGAATCAAGTTTTTGGATTTCTCCATCTCCTCGGATCAAGTTTTTGGGTACCCCTCCTTTCAATTCACCCAAATTTCTCGGACAATACACTGACTTCCATCTCCTCGGATCAAGTTTTTTTGGATCCCCCCTATGGGTTTTTCGAAATTCTCCATCTCCTTGGATCAAGTTTTTTTTTGGATTCCCCCCAATGGGTTTTCGAAATTCTCCATCTCCTTAGATAATGTTTTTTGGTACCCCTCCTTTCACCCCAAATTTTCTCGACAATACCATGACTCCATCTCCTCGGATCAAGTTTTTTGGATCCCCCCTATGGGGTTTTCGAAATTCTCCATCTCCTTGGATCAAATTTTTTGGATTACCCCTCCCACTTCACCCCAAATTTTTCTCACAATACCATGACTCCATCTCCTCCCGATCAAATTTTTAAGGTACCCCCCTCCCACTTTCACCCCCCAATCCCAAAATTCTCGATACATAAAGTTTTTGGATTCCCCCCCTATTGGGGGTTTTGGAATTTCTTATGATCACCTTGATCAAATTTTTGGATTACCCCTCCCACTTCACATTCACCACCCCCCAACCTCAAATTTTTCTCGAATAATACCAATTTTTGGATTCCTCCTATGGGGTTTTCGGAATTCCTCGGATCAAAGTTGTTTTGGAATCCCCCTCCTGGGTAAGCATTCAAAATAACTCCTCCTATGTGCATGCTTCCTACAGGTCTAAACATCTTCCCCTTATTAATTTAAAATGAACTAAAAGTTTCGCTCATTAAGTCAAATGAACTAGAAAGGGTGTTTACTCGCGGTCAGTGACGTCCACGTGCACACAGGTTGAATTCAGGTCGCCCCTTATGTCAGTGACGTCTCGTGATGACCGCGCACAACAGTTGAAATCTTGTATACCTTTTTTACCCACCCCCCAAACCCTCACACTCCAACCAACACCTCACAATTTTCACTCATAACCCCCAATTTTCCT